>OZ024903.1:55406010-55498510 GCA_964017125.1 Flabesymbios commensalis
TACATTTCACTGTTTGAATGAGTCAAATAAATAAAACGATTGATCTGCCATATACATGGAATATGTTGATTGGAACATATGTGTCACAAACATTGTTTTCTGCTGAAAGATGTATGTGTTTTTTGTCCATACGATTCAATATGATTATATACTTCTATCATTTCAATGGTACATAATACCCCAGTCACACTTGGCCAGATAAACCCGACGAATTACATCCGTTGGTTTTCGTCAATGTTCGTTTTATGTTCTCTTGTTGTCGTCAGATATTCACAACTATATGCTTCATACACGGCGATATTCGTTACATCTGTCAGACATTCGTTTTGCCATGTATATGTCCTGAATATATTCGTTAATTTTCTGAATTAGATCATGTGGATGTTCGTAGCTCAGTCCCACCAAGTGTGACAGCATCTTAACCTTTCAAGCGCTGATAATTATTGTGTAAACCATAGAGACCGAAGGGTTTTCCAATTTGAAATCATCATAAATGTCTTTCGTTAGCTCTTTCCAATTTTTTATTTGAATACCTATGTTATGGATCTACGGCCATCAGAAATATTTTTACTCCTCCAGCGCGGGGATCGACTTTAGTCAGTATCTGACGTCACAGACGTCAGATTCTGACGACTAAAGTCGATATCAGCCCTGTAAGGGTTAATCTAATTGAGCTTTAGATGTATGCCAGCGATGTATGCCAGCGATATCGTGAATTAAATTAGCATTATATATAATAATTGTGTCTCACCTAACATTATAGAGGGTGACCCTAATGATGATACGCATAATATTATAACATATAATGCGACTCCTAGGCCTATACATAATTATTCCCGCTTTCCAGGTATTTTTAATTTATTAAAATATAAAAAACAACAAAGTTTATTACTTTTTCTACCACCAATGGTAACAAATATTTTATTTCTTACAATACACTGATTTCGGTCTTGTCTGTAGACTGTAAATAGGTCATCATTATTTAGATAAAAATTTCAAAATATCACTCCGTGACACATCACTCGGTGAGTGACACATTACTGCACAGATCGCCACATTACTGTATTTAACTACCATACCTGCATATTGATTTTTCATCATGTATTAAATTTAGACCAAATAGGGAAACATTTATGGTTGCCAAAATACCAATAAAATTGTAACAAAA
This sequence comes from Flabesymbios commensalis, assembly GCA_964017125.1. Lineage (NCBI taxonomy): Eukaryota > Metazoa > Annelida > Polychaeta > Terebellida > Flabelligeridae > Flabesymbios > Flabesymbios commensalis. Next base: position 55,407,179 of record OZ024903.1, read on the forward strand.
ATTACCCCTACATGACAGCAAATTTTTTTCACTACATAGCAGCCCATGTTGATTTTTTTATATATATAAACGGTATCCTTTATCACTTCAGAGTAATTGTAAGTCACTCAAATAATTAACTTTTTACAAATAATGTTATCAAGAAGCAATTCTGGGAATATAACTTACATTCGCCACGGAGTGGATTTGTGACTCAAGGTAATTATGTATATAGTATCTGACATACAGTTGCCTTTTCTACTCAGAATCTTTCAAATAGACAAATCCTGTACCTCACACCCGAAATCAATCAATACAATTTTACCGATAATCATAGCACATTTTAATTGGCTTTTTTCAAACGCTTCTGATTTCCTCATACATAATGCTTTATGCTTGTAGACTGGTGTCATGATCAATTTGATTCAGGGTTTGCGGTCAATGAATTAGTGTATTTACCTCCAGTTCCTGCACTCTCAGATGTGGTGGCTGTCTGAAGTCACGCTATATGTCTTTAGTGGGTGGGCCCCTAGTGCAGTGGCTAAAGATATCTGCTTGGAAAGTCAGAGATCGCGAGTTCGAATCCCGCACTGGCAAACGAAATGTTTCTTCCCCGCTCACTCGTAGATATTCAGTATTGTGAAACACCTTCGTGACCGAGAGGTATCGTTCTCGGCCTCACACCGCCATGGCTTCAATTGCAAATTCTGTGTCTGGAGGGCAATGTCATCTCCTTCATTTTACCATTCTCAGGAGGTTCTCTTGGCCCCGTTTAGCCTACATATGGACAAAGGTGGGGGGAGTATGGCGTCGTGCAAATTTCGTCATAATTATCAGGAAAGAGCAGATTTCTGTCACATCAACGTCACATTAACCAACGTCACATCACATCTTGACATTGGTACAACGTCATGTACCAACCAATGTTTTTTTGCAGCTAGTGATTTAAATTGTGTAATTTTACACATGGGTCACACAAAAGCAATATTTCCAACGTAGTAAGAGTTGTTAAAGTAGGCCATGGGCTAGATATGGCTACCATGCACACCCCCCCCCCCCCCACACATCTCAACGAAACTAAGTTTTTTTGGAGCCCTGGGATATACTGAACACGAAATCTAATGTTAACATATAGAAATGCAAACCCTATTTTGACGACTTTATAGAGGTACCCTAAATATGTTATTAGCAACGTCGCGCAGTTTTAAATAAGGGGGTAGGATTACTCGAATGTATGTTATTTCTGTTCTAGTAAACCGATCCGCAGCTGCTATATACCATATTAACGGTATTTAAATTCCGTATATAATTATATATATATATATAAATCATGGCATCATGATCACATATTTATTGCTCCATGTAGGCCTGACCATAATTTAAATTGAAAAATCAGCGAAATCCACGACAAAAAAACCCCGCTGGAAAACACCATTTTATCAAACGTTTTTTATATGTATCCACATTTAGACCACGTTTTTTTTAATTCAGATATGCTTATAAATAAGCCTGGATGTTATGTGTGTTTTTAAATTTCACACTATTTCAGTGAGAGACACATACAAGATGGCCGCCATAAAGATATAAAGGCGAAGTTCCCGCACTTCTTAATTTGGACATGCACAACAATTTAAAAACACTTTTGCAGTTCTAGTCTATGGACATGTTTACATCATATGGTCATATTAAGAAGCCGAAATAAAAATACTGATATTTTGATGATTTTAGCCTGATTGTGTCGCTTTAAGTACTGCATTGCGTACAATGAAAGGAGTTTCACTTTATTTCTGTTTGAATTGCGTAAGTAAACACATAACCACATAAAGTCTACATTTTCCAACAGATTAAGCCTGATTTTTTTCAATTTTAACAATATTTTAAATGTTTTTATGCAGCTCAAATATTTTATTAATTTTCGAAAAATGAAACGTAATAAAAAACGTGACTGTGCCATGTAGCGACATAACCGTTACTTCGAAATGGTGATTGTGTTATATAAAAAAGTTAGTTACTATGTAAAAAATATGGAATATATAGGTAGTTATCCAGCATTATCTTTTTCTGTCCAATAGTGGGCCAACGGCATATACATGGGACCAATGCTAGACTAATCTATGTTTTTCCTTTTAGGCCTCACAATTCTGTATGCATTGTCTCGGATTCGGGATTGTGCCCGTCGTAACATTGTTCTGCCCTAAATTAAGCAATTTCAACCCCTTGTTTAATCATTTGTCAATATGTAAAAAAAGAAAATCGCAAGATTCACTACAGAATACATAAGTGACATTGAAGATAATATTGTCTAATCGTTGAATGTATTAATCGTATATTTAAAATAACGTAAATTCCACGATGGATCACTTAAATTTTTATTTTATTCACTTTTGAATTAAGTTGCCCATACATTTATATTAGTGAACTAAACTGTTTTGGAAAACGTGATTATTCGAGTATCCGCAGAGCTTGCATGGATAGCCTTTACAACGCTTAAATACTTCTGTATAAACCATGGAGACCAATGTGTTTTTTTTTAAATAAATGTCTTTAGCTCTTTCCGCCTCATTTGAATGCCTACGTTATGGGTATACGGCCATTATAAATTTGCAAATCTTTCCGTGCGGGGATCGACTAGGACGTCAGAATCTGACGTCTTGAGACGTCGGTCCCCGCACTGAAAGGGTTATTAGCTGAACAGTTATTGATTTCAGAGATATCCACACGCGACATTTATGCTACAGGCCATTCTGGCCAAGCCTCTAGCCAATTATTTAAATGAAACGTGTTTTTCCCAGTTGCTTTTTATAACCGATGGAAATTGCCTACTCCTGTGGGGTTTTATGGGCTGGCCAGAATTAGACGACCGGAAAATCAATGGAAATCACCTAAAGCATCTGTAGGCTGTGTTTAAGTGTAAACAAAGTGTATCTTTCAATCCTACGATACCTTACAATGATTGCTCCACGATTTGGTTTGAATTGTTCTAATTTGGCTCAGGTAGCTCCATTTTTTTCAATTACCACCCCCCCCCCCCACACCCCGGCGGCTCAACAATCTTTTAATAGTGGCTCCCTAAGTGTCAATTACTACATTACAATCACTTTCTCTAATCTGTAAATCTGAATCTTACGGCCCGGGGTATAACGAAAATAACCTGTGTGTAAAAATTTGGGGCATGAGCCATGACCTTTCTTGAGCCTGAAATTACTTTGATATTACCAACCATTACAAGACGCGAATTGCTGTCGCAATTAATATGATTATTCATTTTAGATATAGAGAATAACAACTATTTATTGTCAAAATCTGTACAAATTAACATCATGCTTGATTCTTATGCATACAATAAAATGCGTATGTCACTCATTGGTCATTTATTATTAAATATTATGTAGATTATATTATTTGAAAAAGCATGATGGAAGTATACTTAAATATATTGTTTATGTACATACGTATTGTAAACAAGATAACATTAAATATATTAAGATATATATTCATATATATATATATATTAACAGTCAACAAACTTGACAAGCGCTTTAATGGTAAACAATCATTATTAACAATGTGAACGTTTTACTGCATACATGATGAGTGAATAGTTCATATATATCTATATATTACTATTTATCGTCACTTTGACAAACGGAAGGTGCTACATGAGAAAACTTTTAGTCTCAAAGCAGTGGGATATGATAATTAATTATTCAAGCTAAAACAATATTGTATTTCCATCTTTATTCTATTTACCACGTATTTGGCAATGACTCATATATCTTTTATTGTATGTTAGGTAGGCCTACATGACATATCATGAAAATTGAAATAACTTTATAATAATATTGTGTCAATTTCATTCATCATAATACATTAGTCAGCTGCCGTTAACATGTGACTTTAACATGTTTAAAAATAATTGACTTATCACGGTTATATTCCAAGAGAATGACCCTTGACTTTAACATGTTTAACAGCACCACACTAGGATATTATAGCTTAACTCTTCCTTTACCAATTTCGCATTTATGCGAAAACTACCTTCCTTTACCAATTTCGCATTTATGCGAATTCCACATGTGTACATTTATTAATTGCAATGGAGATATTTCATCACATGCATGGTTGAAAATCGCCAACCAGAATGGTCAGTCACATGGACCCAATGTTCTCTTGCATTTTTAATTTGTGCGATTAGCGCATGCGCATAGCTATAACCTGTATTGGGCGTAGGGGCTACCTCAGAGGTCCTCCGTAAAAAAGAAGTCGGTTTCTGGGGGTAGTTTTATCAGGGGCAAGTCGGTAAAGGAAGAGTTAAAGAACTCCGTTGTAGGTATAGGTTGAATTTAATTACGCTATCGAATGAAACAATATTAGAAAACTTTTCCAATCTGCATAATTCCATAAAATATATTTCACTTTTTATGGGTTTTTATCCGCTCTTATTTATAGGACGCTACTGCAGTTAAAATATATCATAGTAGTACCACCAGTGACTGAGCTGATAGCTTAGCTTTGTTCCCATACGATAAGGTGGTATCTCGGTGTTCAGTAAACAATATCAGCACCAGACCCTACAAACAAAAATAGAATATACACATTTACCATGAGTTCGACAGAATATTTTAATTCTCAGATTCAATATTTCAAGTTATCTTTGGTTACAGTATTAATATCATTGTTACCCTTAATATACTACCCAGCAAACACGAGGCATTGAGCCAATGTTGTTTTAATGTTGAGCCACCGTCTGCGACGCTGGCCCAACATTAAAACAACATCGACTCAACCTCGTGTTTGCTGGGTATACACCTATCCTTGTTATTTGAAACGTATTATCAAATACCACTGGTTGATACACTGTCACCGTGGTCTTTAAGGGCGTATCTGTGACTTTGCAAAGTGGCAGATACGACCATTTAATACCAAGGTCACGAACGTTACCACACTCACCAGAGTAGCGACAGAAATCCGACAGAAAATTTTGATTATCCAACTTGGTATTAAAAAAAAATTATACTTCATATGACAGCTAAACCTCAATTATTCATTAAATAGAGTAGAAAAAAAACAGTTACAAACGACTAGCTTACCATTAGCATGCGGATCTATCACATGTATATATCCAGTAGGGCTATGGGTGGACATGTGTCTGCCGTCAGATGTGTCAAAACCATCGTTTATGTGGGACACACTACCGTCTGAAATTATATGAAACGAAACATACAGGAGCTGTAAAAGCTGGTAAATTCACAAGTAAAGAAGTTAACGGAGAAACTGTATTTCAAATGGGCATGAGGATATGATTGTTTATAAAACATTTAGCAACAGTCCATTTTCTCATTTAAACCTGCACAATTTTAATGTACCAAATGACAGGTACCACCCTTTAATGTCAAGGACATCATATTATTTACCTTTATTAAGTGTCAAATTGTGAAGTGATATTTTGGAGTGTCTTTCGTCTTCCATTTCTTCTCTGTACCTGTAGAGAAGTATAAGCTTACGCATGTAGATGAGGAATAGAATGGTAGTGGCAATCACCAAGTTGGCAATGATTACCACCCAATCCCTATGCCAAGGCTCCACATCCAGTGTGACGTAGAGGATACACCAGGCAATCCATACCACTATGGATATACATGTGGTGATGAGGATCCATCTCGCCTCATAGTGGTTCTCCTTGCTGTCCACGGTCACTGCTGAGAAGATAAATGTCAAGAGAATGAGGAGCATCACGTAGACACAGGATATAACCAGATCATCCTCATAGCGATCCTCAGGCGTACACACACAACCCTCAGAAGTAGACACATAGTCAGGATTCTGCAGTATCAGCCATTCCGTACCTATCAGACCTTGTATGAATGCCAGGAATAATGCTATAAGAAGTAGACTGCACGGATGAGACAACCTTGTGTATGAAGGACCTATAAAGGACACGTCTAATTCATCACCAATACGCCAGGTATTCAGCACTTTTACAAGCATGCATGCGAAGCAAATAGCGTACACCACTCCCAATCCAAGACGCCGAATTCCACAGACGGATTCCCGGGGCTCTAGTATGAAAGCAAAATTGATGGCGTACACGCAAATCACGCCGACTAGCAACAAATAGCCGATGACTGATGTGCCCCCTTTGATGGGGTACATGATAACTAAGAAGACAAACAGAAGCAGGGTAAACAAGATGCCTAGAGCTGTCAGCACAGTGAACACAATGCCAGAGGTGGTATCAAAACGGGAGTTAATATCATAGCAGACTTGAGTTAGAGCAGAAGGTTGAGGTGGGCTTATATCTCCACCTGTACCCATCACACAATCACACTGCTCCACATTACCACATGTTGATGTCACCTCTCTCTCACCACCGTTTGCGTCATAAAATTTCACATTTTCTTCAGGTAGAGACAGCTCGTCATTAGATGTATAGGTTCCCACCTGTATAACATAAGCAAACCAGATGTCATAACACTTGATATATCATGTGACTATAAGATATCCTTACTCTAATCACATTCATGAAAATAAACATTCTGTGTGTGCCGTGAATAATTATGTCAAATATGTATTATCAGAGCACTGTACATGACAAAATCATGATAAATATAGACACGGTTTTCTAATCTAATTATCACGTTTTGCAAGTTAGCGATAATATTATTTTACTCAAACTCATTCGTATGATCTGGTGAATTATTCCATATAAGGTGGTAATTGTTGATAATATTTCTAGCTTCAAAAGGACAAGGGAAGTTTAACAATCAAACAATATACTATAAAAATAATTCTGATTTTACCTGTTTGTATGCATGACCTGTGGTTGCAGAATTATTGATCTGGTAATTGAGAATGTCAAAATCTATATCAGCGTTTCCATCCTCATTAACTTTGATATCATAGTCGTTGGAATTCACTATTTTGTTGTAAACACATTTTCCATCTTTGCAATTTTTGTTTTCCACCGCCAGCATCTTTGTGGCCGTGATGGTGTGGCTTAGATATGCGGATTTATTGATGTCTGCTTCTGTCAGTCTGCTGTTGCTACTACACGTATCTCCGTATTCCTGTATTTTTACAGTTGCATTTGCCAGCACACAAGTGAACGTATGCTGCCAGAATTCTTCAAACCAGTCATCAGGAATTGTTCCATGATCAGCTACAGTTAGTCCAGTGAAGAACGCAATAAAGTCTTTCGAGAGTTCCAAGTCCTCCCGTAATGTAATAGCTCCTTCTGCACAATCAGCAAGGCTAGGGTCACTGACAACCCATTGACTATCTGCCCATTGATCATTTCCCACAAAAACAAACCTGCCTCTCTTGTCTACAGAACTCACAGCGTCTAACATCATTTTAGTATGACTATTTGTAGTGAATAGGACAACCACGTTTATGGTCTGCATGGTGTCTATTTCTGAAATGATATTGGCCATGTCACCTTTAGTAGCATCCACAGCTACCTTTTTCACTGTACCTATGCAAACGGCATTTGAACCATTTACAGTATGGTCAACAAAAGAATGCAGTGCATTTAAACCATAGCTATTATCAGTGTAAACAACAGCCACGTGGTCCCAATCTAGTGTGTCCATGATTGACATCAATCCAGTTGCAACTTGTTGATCTGTATGGACTGTTCGGATAAAGTACTCGGCATCGTCCAGCTCAACAGCCGTGGCACTTGGACTCACTGTCAGTATCGTCATTGGGGATAAAATAGCTGTGGCCACCAGAGAGTTTTCATTACCCATGGTCATGTAGGCTGGTAATGCATCTATTCTGATATTACCGGTTGAATCACATAGTCTACCGTCTGCCAATATCGTAAACAAGTGGTTCCTGACACGTTGAGGATTACCACACGTATCCACAGCTAATCCACCTACATCAGCCTCCTGTATGGCAAAGTAATAAGCCAAGTACTGCTGAAAGCCCTCTCTAATATCCATGGTTCCACATTTATACGGGTTGTTACTGTCTGGTTTGTGGATATCAAAGAAGCTGAGGAGCTCGTTGCCTGTCCCATTCACAGATGATTTCACCTCTGCTATCAGCGTCTGTGTTCTCTGGAGATTCTGGGGACATTCATCACAAGCCCCTGAAGGAGAACAATCTGAAGGTAGTAGACCTATGACGCTCCCCTCCTCAGTTGCAAGTCCATCAACGCTATTATGACTCCCAATCTGTGAACAGTAACGTGGTTCAAACACAAATAAAAAAATATGATTAAAACAAGAAAAAATATTGAAAAGGATATTTAAAAACCAATATCCTTAAAGGTGGATTTACATATTATGTACCGTTTGGGCTAGCCTCGTAAAATGTCTTAGTCCACAGCATGTGGTGAAGGTTGGTTTCATGTGTAGAACTACGCCAGTAACACGCTTACAAACGTTTACCTTATCCCAGCGTATAAGCGTACATGCACTTTTATTTAAAGATGCACTTGTATTAGAACACAAACAAATATGTCACGAAAATCGACATGATGCACTTATATTCGTAAATAATTTTACGTTTTGTATGCGAATAATTAAACACACAGATGCATCTATGAAGTTAAGGACACCATTGTTTAAAGTGGAAGAGTGAGTGACAGAATCACTGAGGACAGGAGTGCATGTACATTGTAAGTGTGGGGAAATAGTAAACTAGTGCCTGCATTCCCCCTGTGTTCCCTGCGCCCAGTACACGTCTCCACATTGTCTGTGGAGCTGTGAAACGTACGTTCTCAAGCGCCTGTGATCACTGAATTTTGGTATATTGAAAATGAGATCATATTTAAATATTTAATTTGTTAAAATATATCATGTATATAGGGTAGCTGATACTTAATCTTGTCCAATGTTCAAATATTTGATTTAAGAGATAATGATGGTCATTATCCGTACTCACGTTCTGGTATTCGCCGTCGTTGATTTGATAGATATGATAGCCACGGACACCTTGTCGGTTCTTGTCGAATTTAAAATCCTGCTCTGCCAGGTCTTTGAAGGTAGCTTTTTGTATTTTATCATTGAGTTCGCGATCAGAATACTTGCTGAAATCTATGCACACCTTATCATACGGGGTACCACATAAAAGCTTCAATGTCTCGTGTATACCTTCCGCCGCCGCAAAAACGGCGTTGATGGTGTAAATAACGTAATCGTCTTGACTGTATTTTGAGTTTTTTGACAGGTCACATGTCTGCACTGACCCCACCTTGGAGCAATCTAGATACTCATAGAATTCATTCAACCATCCTTCAGCTAGTCCATCTCCTGTATCTTTTGATATCAAATAGGCATCGAACCCTTGAACCACGTCTGATGTTTCAACGCCGAATGTGATGGTACCTTTGGCGGCTTGCTCCACGCCAGTCATCACATCTGCATGTCTGTACCAGGTATCTGAGGCTATCAAACTGTAGGATTTCGTTATAATTAGTGGTTCCACTGCTGTCAGGAAATATCTAATGTGACCAGTATCCAAGAATAGCATCACCACCTTAGCATCTTTCTTCTTTGATAGTTGATTCACCACAGCTTCGGCGTTTAGATCCATGTCACCAGTTGACTTCATTATGACAGTTTGTGCTACACAAATTCCATTTGCATTTTTGGCGGCTTCTATGAAAGCGTGTGCTGCCCCTTCTCCGTCACTACTCTGTGAACGTACCACCTGTACGTAATGTACGTCCTCCTTTGTCAGCAGGTCTATCATAGCCTTGGCTTGACTGTCGTCTGAAGCCACGGTACGCAAAAGGTATGGGTACATCTGCTGATTTGCCAAGGAGCTACTAGTAGACCCATAGCTTATCTGACTAGTTTGTTTGGCATTAAGTACCTCTGCAATACGCCTGGTAGCTTCGTTTTGATATGCTGCTATGTAAGCTGCAGGGTGTTCATTCTGACTCTGAACACGTCTTACTAAATCCTCAGCTTGGTCTGCTCTTTCACAAGAATCCAGTACAACACTTCCCAGGCGCACGCCATTCAACTTATTCCCAAATATACCATTTTTGTCGTTCACATACTTAATGGCAAAATCAAAAGCAGACATGAGTTGATAGCCTTGGTTACTGATTTGGCCACAGGTTGAAGGAGCTGCGCCTTCTTTGTGAATATCAAAGACCCCTGTAACATAATGCAAATCGTGGGCATTGTGGAGAATCAGTGTTATTTAGCTGTTAGTATGATGTAAGAGCGGTAATCATGGTAATAGATGTTCAATATACAGTTGTCTACCTGGACAAGATGACGATATCATGAAAAGAAGACTAAAATACTTCCAATTAACTCGGATGGACTGTATTCAGTTGTCGATTATGAGAACATGTCATTCAGATTTAAAACTATTAGTATGTGATCTCCCACTTTCTTTTTTAAAACGCTCATTCACAAGTTATGTCAAATAAAAGCTCCGAGCTTTTAGAGTGGGAAACTAACAAATTTAACTCGTTTTCAATTGTACAAATATATACCTGCGATGGTGATGTCGCCGGGGTTGTAGAGGATCTGTCCAGAATCATCACACACATAACGCACTTGAAATGCGGTGACGTCATAATACTGGTTTACATCGATAACTGCTAAACTCAGCTTACCATCCTTAAATGTGCCGATCTAAAACAAAAAGAAGATCCTTCCAGTCAGATCATATGGTCTCACCCCACTAAATATGCCGAAATCCAGGGAGGTGTCTTCTAATGATGGAATCATCACACAAAATATTTTTAATGCGGCTGTTCCAACCTCTAGTGAAACAAAATAAAATATACAGAAGTTATAATTTTGTGAATATTTAATAAGCACACGTTATCGTCTTTGTCAAGGATATCGGATATAGCTGTTTGATAATAATCTCGCAGGGATACAGTGGGTTAAAATGATGTGTGTCTGTTCTGTGAAAGAGAGTACGGATATTAGCCCAATTTGAAAAGTAGTGATCTTTTTACACGCTAGGGGGCGTAGCTCAAAATCTGTCTGGTAAGCATAACCATAGCGGGCCTGTTTTCAAACAAGGACATCTCAAGCTTTATCCTGATATGTCACACTAAATATCTGATAGGTTTAAAAGTGGTGAAATCGGCCTGCGGAATTGAGGCAGTTTACTTGTGTTTTAATGGGACTGGCATTTGGGGTGGTGAGACCATCAGTAGACACAAGGGATTTGTGTGTTCTGGTCTTTTCTTGGCAGCTGCTTGATAAAAATATGCAGCTTCATATCTATATTCACCATCGCTGTAACAATCTAAGTGTAATCAGGTGGTAATAGTTTTTATTAGAAAATATATAATTGGTGAATAAATGTGATAGCTATGTCTAGAAGCGATCTGAAGAGGCCGTGTTTTGATGATATAAGTCATGGATGAAATGCCTGGTTGGTAGTTTGATTGTCATATGGGCTCAAATAAAAAGAAAATATAGTGAATTAAAGTATGGATGCTACTAATAACAGTCTACTCCAATATGTGTGGCATATTTCAACAACAATTTTCGAAATAGAAGGTAACCATGACGACTTTGTGTGACGAAATAATATAGGCGGGAATAGCCACTTCATTTAACTGTTTCATTCAATGCGACTTTTATAGAAATGAAGCTGATTTTCATGATATCAATACAAATTCTTATTGAAAGGGCTCCGAGGGCAACAGTTTTCAATATATTTGCCTAATTAAAAAAATATATTGCTCAGAACACCTTCAAGCTTCATTATATCTCTACACATGCACATGTATGCTATACACTACAAAAAAGATCCCATTAATTGACTCACTCACAACTCTATTTTTTATTTGAAAGCACAATGATAATATCGATTATGTCATATGGATTATCACAAGCTAGTAATGTAGATGGAAATATCTCGTCATTTAATAATATATAACAGTAGGGGTATATCAAAGCTCAGTATTGGGCCCTTTTTTTCTGATATTATTATTTACCACCTCCATACATGCCTCACTCTAACATCAATCAATACATATGCTGACAACTTATGCAGGTTGAGGAATGTTTACAAACTGATCTCGACAGTATAGCAAAATGGTTCTATTAAAACAAATTATTGCTCAACTGAAGTAAGCCACACTCTATGCTTATTACGACAAAACAACCCTATGGTAACTAAATATATCCCCTATCGATTGATGGCAAAGCAATCTTTTAACCTTTTCAAGCCTGAATTTACCATTGTCATCTTCATCCACTACAAGCCGCGAATTGCTATTGCAATTCTCGACTTGTAGTGGATGAAGATGACTTGAGGTGAGTGAAAAATTCGAGAAAATTGCCATGTATTGTAAACCAGTATCATACAAATTTTCATTATAAAACCCCTAGTTGTAGGAAAAGAAAGCCTGTTTTTAGAGCTGCAAAATGATGTTTTAATGCATCGTGAGGGCTTAAAGGGTTAAGTAAGTACTATCAAGTATCTTGGTATTGCTATTGATTCCAAACTGAATTGGAATAACCATATTGATAGGCTCTGTAAACAACTTCACCCCAAATCGGATTACTGAGGCGCCTCGGACAGATCGTTCCAAAGGCATGTTTAACTAAATACTATATAATATATACTCAGTACAACATCACGGTTTATTACTAAATTTTAACTGGAACATCATAGGTGTGGTGAATATTGTGTCTGCTTGTTTTTGAATCACTCAACAATGTATTGCCTGGTTGAATTACTAATACATTCACCATGATAAGTGAGACTGCGGTTCGGTGCATCAGATCCACTCCAGACAATATATTTTGTGACATAAGTAAACAAACTATGTATATATATAAGCCTGCATCTTTGCACTATACCGTGGCGGTGATACCTAAGTTGATTTTAAGTGTAGCTATGATTGGATTATGGCTGTTTTAATGTGTAAATTTAACTTACACAATAATATAACCATTTTAGAACTGTATTGTATCATTGAATGTATAACAGGGCATCTATTTAAAAAAAATAGCATATTTGCAAATGTTTTCACCCTGTATAAATATATTTTAATAAATAATCACAAATCTACACATACCTGGATCATGTAAGAAATGTTGGACATGGTTGGAGTGTACCAGCAATAAATGTTATGAGAAGATAGCAGCTAGATACATTACCATAGTTTATTCAATAGTAATATTCAGGATAACAAATATAATAGTCGAATAGCCTACTCACGTTTGATGTCTGGCCTATTGAATTGTATCTGATAATTTCATATCCAAGGTCTCTTTCATTATCTTCGAAGTAGAAGGGGTTTCCTGTGATATCCGTGAAGGATACTCTACTCATCTCCTCCACCACCATCCCTAAATCAGCCTTCTCGAGGAAATCCACACATACACCATCGTAGTTGATACCACATATATTCTTAAAAACCCTGTCCAACGCGTCAGCAAATGCATAAACTGCGTTGATATTGTTGACAAGAAGAGGGTCCTGGGAGTATTTAGGAGAATCAGTGATTGCTCTAGTGTCTGTATTTGTGCATGCTTTGTTGTATGTATATCCCGTTATGTCACACTCATGCATGTACTCATAGTAGTCAATAAACCAGGCGCTAGATGACGCATCTGGAAACTTCAAACTTAAATAGGAATCAAACTTATCCACACGAGAAGTCTTGAGTTTTATTGTGGTCAAATCTGTTGATCCTGATAATTCATCTGAACCATGAAGTACTTCAGTAGCTATGAACTCCATCTGTACAGAGGAACTCTTCTTGGCATGTAGTAGTCCCATTACATCAGGTATAGGAGCAATAATGACCACCACTCCAGATGAAGATGACTTTAAAATCTCAAAAACATCACCGTAAGATATGCTATCGTTAAGCTCTATGGATTTTTCCACACAAACATTATTTTCTTTGATAACTTTATCAAATGTTCTCTTGCTATCATCCAAATAGTCTCCTTTTCTATAGACTACCTGAACAACTGACCAGCCGATCTCCTTGAACAGCTGCAGCATGGCGCCATACAGGGCTTCACCCGTGGTTAAGGTGTTGTAGAAGGTCTTCATTCTCTCTTTATCTCTGACGCTGTCTCCCAAACTCGTCACACCTATCTCCACCACATCCAAGGGATTAACTATATCGCTAATCTCCAAAGCGGTATCACTGTTACCCACCATCCAAGCCGTTAAGATATCCACGTCAAGTTTTGATTCTCCGTCTGTTATATCTAAAGACCCAGCATGGATTGATGACACAATTTGTGCTGATTTCAGTGCGCTAGAACATCCATCCACGAGAAGGGATCCCAGATGAATGTTGTTTAGTTTGACCGGTGCTTCACCGGTGTTGACCATCTCCACGGCATATTGTATAGCTTCTACAGACTGATAAGAGTGGACTTGCCTGGTGGCTCCACATGTATACGGATATGATCCAGTGTCATGTAGATCCTGAACTGATCCTATAACAAACTGACCAGGCGTATAGAGGTAATCTGCATCGCTGGTCGTACGCAGACATTTTGAGCAGACACCGGGACATGATGTTAAGGGGGCGTCCACTGTGCCGTATGTAAGACCAGTTGAGGTGAAGCTGAATTCTCGTCCCTTGTCTGTATTCTGATACTCACCAACCTGGGTAAAACAGAAATGCTCATAATTGTCATTTCAGAGTGGAATTGCTACAAATATCGCTGGTGAAAGTGCCAACAAATCGGAATGATCACAGTTTAATTTTAAACGAGCTCTTATATGCCTTGAGAGAAACACAAACAATGTAAAAAGCCAACAGGGTCTAGTCTCAAGCACCTGATTTTCTAGTTCAACGGAATTCATCTTGTTCATTACTGCCAATTTTGAAGCTATCATTCAGATACCACATTAGACACTTTCATCATCGATACATTGAGCACAATCAAATCAACATACAACATTATAATTATGCATTACAGGCATTCATTCCAAAGTGATTTTCAATCAAATGTTTCCACTAAACAGCTGTCTTGTGTAGAGATTAGGTGGAAACAACACTTGACTTACATACGTACAAGAGAGCAGTTAGATATGTCACAAATGTCGTACACGTGAAATATTTTAATATTATTATTTCCGTGGTAATAATTGGTTTATATGAATGAGATAATAAATAATATATAATAGCAACATGGCAACTATACTTACAACATTGATAGATGATCCATCAAAATTGACAATTTCCAATGGCCATGATAGCTTTCCATCTATAAATCTGAACTGCCGTCCACTCTCTGTGTTGAATTCAGCCATCTTTATATTTTCAATAAGACTAGTCACATGATCTGGGGCCCTCAGAAAGTCCAAACAGACATCTTTATAATTGCCTCCACAGTACTTCTGAAGTGTTGTGTGCAAGCCATCAGCAAGCGCCATAACAGAGTTGATCACCTGTTGTGATTGTACATCTTGTTGGAAGGTGGCTGCTGCCGATAAAGGAGAATTCGAACAAGCCGTAATGTAGGTTCCTGGATTTTTATCATCTAGATAGCAGTCGAATAAACTCTCATACCATTCAGAAATCCACGGATTGTTTTCATTTCCAGATGGGATAATATCATCTAAGTATTCTTTGAAAAGATTGGATTCATCATTAAGGACCCTGAGGGCTATAGTGCCTTTTGCTGCATCCCCTAGGTCTTGTGTGATATCCTGGTTAAAACCAAGACCAGCTACAGTAGTCAGGTGTCCAGTATGTCCACTGTCCCCTATAGCCTGAAAGAATTGTCTCTGCTCCTCACTGTCACCAATCAGGACGACGACTTGTGAGGCTTCATCAGCTACTATCATGTTTATTATTTCATCGTTGATAGATTCACTGCCAAGTTTATTTTCAGACAGAAAGCATATATCGTTGTTGCGAGCCATCTCGCGTAATGATTTGATTAGGATACCGGATGCATCACTGCCGCCATATACAATGTGGACATATCTCCATGATTGTGTTTGTAATATTGCTAGTAACGCACTGTTTTGTAGGTCAGTAGAAATAGCAGCATCCGCGATATTTTCTGGTTGTCCATCAAGGATCCCATCATAAGTAAAGAGAGGTAAATCTAGTTGATCAACCACTCCACTCAGCTGATCGGAGTAAGTACCAAAGTATGTGATGATGTTGCCTGGGTTGATCTCTACACCACCTGACCCAGTGAGTGTGATTACCCTTCTGTGTATGTCAGTGATGTACCCAGCCCCCAGGTCATCATCCATACACTGATCAATGGCGACAAGTCCAAGCCGCACATTCAGATCATGATTATTATTAACTGTCTTCACAGCGAACAGGAATGCTTCCAGTGCCTGAGCCCCGGAAAGACTGAGGGAGCCACACTGCAAGGCCTGCACTCCTCGCTCGTGTACTGGAAACAATCCGGCAATAATGACGTCCCCTTCTACATAAGCGTTAGGGATATGGGACGGGTCACCATATGGCATACATCCTACACAATATATACCGGGACACGGTGAATCCACACTGCGCCCTAATAATGCCGATCTGTCCTCATTGTAGAAAAGAAGATCAGCCACATCTAGTTGTAGATTATCATTTCCAAAATCATACACTCCAACCTGTAACAAGATAGACATACGAATAGTACGGTGTAACATCCCAGCGAACACGAGACGTTCACCCAATGTTGGTACTATGTTGGGCCACCGTCGGAGACGGTGGGCCAACGTTGTACCGACATTGGTTGAATGTTTCGTGTTTGCTGGGTATGTATTACTTTGGGCATATTTGAATTACTATGATTAATTCGCTTGCGTCGTAGATTAATCAGAAAAGTTGTTAACGAAATCGCCTTTATCATTCATCAAAGTTCCTGTAGAGAAACTAAACTAGACCAATCTAAACATCTAGTTCAACTAAAATATTTATTTAAACTATAAATATTTAAACTGAAAACAAATGTACACACAAACTAATCAATTAATGATTTGTAAATTAAATGTTGAGAGTGGCTACCTCTTCATATTTGAATGAACCACTTTTGTCGTTGTAGCTGAGCACTGAGAATTTGTTGTCCACTATATCGCCATTGCTGTCAAATCTCAGTCTGCGTGAATTCAAGGACGGTAGTCTTTCGGCGGCGCCGAACTCAAAATCTAGCACCTTCATGTAATTATCGAAGAAATCTTTTGGCATCAAATTCAGAAGGGTTTGACAAATAGTGGTTCTGTCACCACATATTGCTGAGTGGGCATTCTTTAACGCCCTGGCATATGTGTAGATGGTAAGAACAGATGATTCAAGGTACGCGGACTGTACATAGTCATCAGTGATATTTTTCACTGACAAACCAGGACAGTCTGGATTGCTGTTAAACTGAGACATCCCAGATGAAGGAATCTTGCACTGATATGTTTTCTGATACCATTCTAAGAAGATGACGTCATCTGGAATATCTGTGAGTGACGCCGCAGTAGTCCACATTTCGAATAATTCTGGAATATTAGTATATTTGGGAGATATGCTGATGGAACCCTTAGCATATAAATGCTTATTTGCAAATTCCGTGTGATATGCTACAGATTCCGGGAACATATACTGTAGGTTACCGCTGCCTGGAACCTGCTCTAAATAGTCCATTAGTACAGATGTACGGGATTGCCACATAACTACAATAACACCTTTTACTCCAGCACGGACTATCTGGTTGGCTGCCAGCTGGTACTGTGGGGACTCCATGTCAGTGGGGACCCTGTAGACGGCCCCAGCACATAAACCCTCCTCCTCAGCGTACTTCAGCAGGGAATCACGAATTTCCTCTGCCCAGGTGTCATCTTGGTGAATCAAACCAAAATACCTCCATCCTAGCTTCTTTAAGATATCCACCATTACCTGGGAAAATAAAGCTTTGTATTTTAATTTCAATATTAGGCACGTTTTACAAAAAAATGTATAGCTTGTAATAATAATAACAACAACAGATATTTATTCGGTCAAAGAACATATTACAGTATACAATTGTGAACAAAAAATGGAAAAACAACAAAGTTAAATTAATCAGGTGTCAGGTGTCTATGTAAAAATCATTCTGTACAAACATAGTTTAACATATAATTTAATTCCTCATGCGAGAATTCGTAATTGTCAGAGTTTCCCTTCATTGTCAATAAATCTATCACATCACCTGCAGCTTTTCTGCTTTAATCCATTACTTTCGACTCAGAAACATTAATTATTATTTTTTTATAGTGATCCATAAGTCGTAATTACTTACTTGAAATTTATTTAAGCCATATATTGACAGAATGTGATTGATACTCTTACATGTGAAGATCTTCTTCCTGACATACATAATTTTGTGGATAACCGTACAAGTGAGTTGGTGCTTTTCAGTTTAGACATTACATATTTCATTATCCGTAGGTGTAATTTAACATCTATTGGTTGGTTTTTAGAAATTATTGTGCGTTCTATAAGGTAATTGATACAGTTGTCGGAAGCATTTTCTCGAAGAAATATAAAACTTATTGATCAATTTTGCTGACACATCCCAGAGTAAAAACCCGTACAAAGAAAAGCAGAACAATTTAAATAATTTATACTTAATTGGGTGAGGTGCTAACTTAAATTGCGACATTACTGTATTAGTTCTTCTAATAAAATCAGATGTTGTTCCTTTGATCCTTATTTCGTTATTACAATCACCGACAATATTATCTAGGTGGACATCTTTAGAAGTTCTTTGTATTTTTCACCATCAAAGGTCACATATATATTTTCAGTGGTAGCACAGTTAAAAGCTATACGTTTACTTTTTATAGTTCACGTTTGCTGGTGGTTAGCGCTCAAGTTAAGCAGAGACAGTTGCTAATTTAACCGTACAAAAATTGACTAACATATTCAGTAAAAACTAGCTAACCGGATTGGTGTTATTACATGCATGTTGCTCCATAATTTAATTGTTTCTTCCTAACATTTTCAGACATAATAGACGGTAAGGATGGATTACATATAACACAATATAAAAATGCAAAACAATATGATGTGAAATAATTCTTCCTGGTTATGGTTATTCATAGATTACCAGGTGATTACTGTTGTGTGACGTAAACGTATTGGATTTATGTGATCATGTGTTACCTTTACTTGTAGATTATCTGCAGGTATTGTCCTCATGAAGGTAGGATAGATGGAGTTATCACTAAGACTGACAGCCGTGGCCCAGGGTGAAACTATACCTACACCATACATAGCTAGCTGCTTAGCCAGGGGCACAGTAAAACTGCTGGAATCGTCACCTATCACACCTTAAAAAATATTAGAAAAAGAAATAGAAAAAATGTTCATATATTGTATTTCAATGTTACACAGCATGCATGTGTACTGATTACGGCGTAAATAATAACTGGATGCATCCTTATTAAAGCGCCAAATATAATTCTTTCAGTACTTTGAATGTGTGTCTTACTCATACCAACATCCTCAAGTGGATGAGTCATATTATTTACAAAATAGGCATGCCATATGTACACAAATCACTCCTCTGATACGACGCTTGTATTGTGGATTGTAAATGTACCAATTCATGGCGATGTCATCATTGGTTTAGCTGTACGATAGAAAACAAGAGGCAGCGTTTTATAATTATGAGAATGGTGGTTATTACTTACCTAGAAAAGCATGTGTTCTGTTTTTCCTGCACCAGCTTTCTTTGGACTCCATTTGTGGCATTATGTTTAGTAAAGCAGCTGACGAGAGAAATGGCTGATCACAGTTGTCGTTGATTATAATACCTGAAAAAAACAGGCAAATAATTATGCTATATAAGAAAATATATCTAGATTCTATTCTGTTGACATGACAACTACGAACGAATGGTTTTTGCACGAAATGTGATATAATTAATCACTTTTAAAGGGCATGTTCACAGATAGTTGGGTCTGATGAAATGGACATATTTTCAGAATATTAGAAACCCGCAGGCATTTTTGAGAAACAGTTGGCAGACCAGTTTTCTAACCTAATTGGGGCATGTGGAACTCGAAAAAGATCCTTTCCAGGCCAAAAATTGGAGTTTAGTTAATCAAAAAAAGAAACCAAAAATGGCTGCCAGCTTTGATAGATGCTGGATCGCTTTTTGTAAACACTTTTTGCTACCCTAAGTGGGTTACGTTAATTTGAATCGAAATACAAACTGGCAGCCAATTGTGTTATCCACGTTTACGTATTATTTCACATCGTATATCAGTTTATATGGTTGTAATGTGCTGTGCAGGTATATTACAGATCATTATCTTTGTATTGGAAAAATTATATGAACATAATTATCACCTAATTTCAATTATTTGTCTAAACGAGGATACTATAACGGGCTCTAGTATCATCGGTCTAAACGTGAATTAGATAATGCAACACAACAACAGAGATGGAATGTGCGTGAAATATTATAATATGGCAAGTCACGTTTATCGGTACAATAATGATTTCGTAACATCAATGAAAGAATTGTAAAACCACAAAATATTTATAATGGCCGTAAAACCATATCCTTGTTATTCAAATGAATCAGAAAGAGCTAACTAAGACGTGTATGATGATGTAAAATTGAAAAAAACCATCCGGTCCTCATGGTTCAAACACAAATAATTCAGCGTTGTAAGGGATAGATAACAGCTAACTAATAAAATGGACGAATGTCTCACCTATCTTGACTCCTGGTATGTAGGATTCAGTGACAGTCAGCTGATCCACTTTCCCACTGTCCTGATTTAGACGCTCTGCCACCATTCCCATTGCCATTAACTCCTGCACAATACCAGACGATATGGACAAGTCCCCACAACCATAGCCGTCACCAGGACGGCTTATAGACAGGGCGACGTGAATGAAGGCATCAGCATCGGGGACTATCACCACTCCACGGCGCTCTGAGTCACAGGTCTCCAGTTCTAGACTTGCTCCTGTGGGGTCCCACTGGAGGAGCAGAAGGATGCTAAGGCTCACCGTGTACAGTGTAGTGAAGGCCATCTTCAAATATCTGGAAAGACAATGTAATAACAGAACGGTTATTCCTAGAATTTGACTAAAATGAACCTGCAAACGCGAAACGGTGACCCACATTAATGCTTGTTGGGCCAGCGTCACAGAGCATGACTAAGAGAAGGAAAACATTCACTACTTCCGGTTGTTCGTGTATTCCAGGGGCCGTATTCTCGTACAAGTTACGATATATCGTAGGCTTCTGATTGGTCGAGATGGCCATCCCGACCAATCAGAAGCCTACGATATATCGTAACTTGTACGAGAATACGGCCTCTGGGGGATAAGCATAGTTGGTTTATGGTGTATATATAGAGGATAAGACTAGAAATATATTTATATTATTATGGCTAAAATAATATTATAGCTTTTTATTTATATTTAAAATTATGGCTTATTATTGTAGATATTATAATAAATGACATCGGATTTTCCGAGACAATACGCCTTATTATTTCCTGGTTTCCTGGTGGTTAGTTTATTCCTAGGGAATGAACAACCTTTTGTCTAGTGATTATTATATTCCTAGGAAAAAAAACTTCATGGAAGAAATATCCCTATGGATTAAGCATAACTATTTCCTGATAGATAATGTATATTCAGCGAATTACCATAATTAAATATTTCCTGGTGGTTAGTGAATTCGCAGAGAAGTGTATGCTATATTCCTCCTGCATGTATAATTCTGGAACTCGTGACCCATGTAATCACTTTAATCCAGCGAGTATTCAGCTCTTTCACTAATTTATTTCCAGACACAACGTCGGAATACATTATGTGATTTTACCGTTCTTACAAAAACGTCATTTAGTTGAATTAAATGATTGCAAAAATAAAACCAGGGATGTTAATTAGATTTAATATGGCAATGGAATACATTAGTAGTAGTGTAAAAGAATGGTGGGCTAAGATTGTTGTTATAATTCTGGGGAGAGGTTCCAAGCCACACACTTGTGAAATCCTCCCTCTGTACGGCAGCAACGTAAAAGCACATTTTTCTGACAATGTATGTGCTGATTTGTATATGTACATACATACGTATACATGTATGTAACACTTGATGTACAACTGAAAGCAAACACGAGTGGTTCACCCGAAGTTGGTTAAATGTTGGACCAACAATTAACCAACATCGGGTGAACCACTCGTGTTCACTGGGAGTGTAAACATAATATAAGTCTAGTTGCACAATGGCTACCCATCGGAGCATAAACTACATGTGTGTGTACCGTACATTCTGTGTGCGGCTCACCTCACAAACACATATACACATATATCGCCCCTTTGGATATGAAAGGGTGTAACTGCTACGCTTCGTGAAATGGCAGATACACCCTTTCATATCCAAGGATCGAATCATGCTTCTTCAATCCTGATTTATTGGCATGACAGTTAATTTCTAGTAATAAATGGACAAGTACATGTACATTATAGACTATCCTAAAATACATCAAACCTGAGTGGTAAAATATGATAAAAATTCAAACAGCACAACTGTGTTATGTTAATATTGTTTGATGTTATAGGCCTATTAAAGCTGAGTGTATAACTTTGCGGTTCATAAAAAGATACTACGCCATCATATCACAAAACATATCGAATAATCAGAACAGGTTCACGTTGAACTGTTGATTATACATATATTAATTATATATATTTATATATTTATTTATTATACATATATTTTACAATGCAGAGATCGTAAAAATTGTGACAAACAAAGGAAAAAAACGTTCATAAAATCGACTCAAGGCTAATTTTTTTCTTAAATTAAAGACGAGATAAATTCTCAACCAATCAGTGAGCTTAAGACTAACTTAAGTTTGTGAGTGAAATCGGGCCATCCCACTAAAACTCTTAAAATTTATCTCATTTCAATTGGAAAAGGTAAGATTAATCTTAACTTTTCTAATGGCAATGAGAGAAAAGTAAGATAATCTTAAGTTTAAGATTCTTAGTGGGACGGCACTCAGGCCTAAAAGTAACTCGGTACTGGACCAATTTCTGTAGCCGCCATCTTGCTAGCCCTAATATGACTGCAGCGCCCACAGAGAAATGTGATAAACTGGCCATAGGAGAGATACGATTCACAAACGTTTATAATAAACACGTATTAACAGATTGGGGAGCTATGATAAATATAAATATAACTATATGCAATAAAATCACGAATTGCGTAAATGTAAACGACAAGAGTTTGTAAACTGTGTCTAAATAGACATGTGTATTATATTTTCATGTGGTCACTTGGTCAAATCAGTTGGCATTGGCCATAGAACATCTACAAACCTCTAAGTACGTGAATCGTACATGTGGATCTAAAACCAGCTGACGAAGAATATCCTTCTTACATAATTTAGTAGTCTACTTGACGAGTTGAAGTGTCCTATTGTGCTAACAAGGCAGATGACTTGAACAAAATTAATCATTTGGATTATAAAGTATTTAATAATCATGAAAAAAAATAATTGTCCAAAGAGGATGGCGGGGTATAAGTATTCTGAATACTGCTCACAACAGAGACGTGCATATATGCTCTCTGAAACGGTGGTGGTGTTTTGTGCAGGATACACTATGATGACGCTGTGGACCAAATTGTGCCCGTGGGACGAATATTTCTCTGCAGTGTGAGAGAAGATGGGTATTGGTTTTCTTGGCTACCCTCAAATAGCTGTAAATGCCCCCCTGAGACCTGGTAAAGATGGCTCTGTCTCGCTCCAGAGGACAGTCCAGTGAATATAAGATGTTCACATAGTGTTGGCTCCGTGTTGGGCCAGCGTCTTCGACGCTGGCCCAACACGGAGCCAACACTATGTAAACATCTTGTCTTTGTGATTGACTTTTTGGCAGAAGCTGGTAATACTGAATTAGCCGGTGCCAAATTACAGAGAAACCCGGGCATTAGACAGTTGTCACCCACAGCGGTGGCAGTATCCTGCTTCTATAAGTATACTTCACTAACAGTGAGATACTTAGTCATTAACACTTTAAGTATCCAGCGGTATGAGTATACTCTAACCTTCACTTGCAGCGCGGGATACTTAACTATTAATGCTCTTGGAATACTGTATGTCAAGTGTCTACGTTTCTTCTTTTTTATTAAATAATTTACATAATTTCATTCTAATAAGCTAGGTTTATATGCATATGCCATTACTTTATTCAGATCATGGCATAGATAATGTAAACAAAGGTACAAACAGGCATTGTTAAGTTGGACCTCTTAGACTCTAGACGCATCAAAATTATTGTTTGAACCTCATTATTACGACTATTTATCGTTTATTTCGACAGCTCATGCTAGAAACTAATGACTGTCATTTTTGCTGATAGGGGAGACACATATGCTCTTATTATTGGACTATATAATATAGACCATATATAGAGAGAGACCAACGTTTACAAACTATTATATCTGAAAAAAACAGTTTTTTTCCCGGGCTGTAAGAGCAGTTGCAAAACGCTTATTTTTCATTTTTTTAAGACAAATACTAGAAAAAGAGTTCCCGAACTCCGAGGCCCGACTTTAGGCTGCTTGAGTGCTATAGACAAAAAATGTATTGGTCTTAAGCTCTTAACCACAAATATAATCGTGAATATTATTATTTATGAACACTTAAAGAAAAAAGTACTTAAGCTAAGGACCTGAAACGTTATATTCGACATGTTCATAAGGACTGGTGTACAGAAATGTCAACCGTTTTCCACACACAGTACCCCTCTTTCCCCTAAATAGGACACAAACTGAGGCAGCTGTCCATGTAGTTGTCATGTGTGTCATGCGCACGAGAAATCCGAAAATTATGGAGTTTTTCACCATGTTAATATAGATCTTATCTGTTAACATGCGGAAGATTCCAGACGCTATCTTGTATGATCTTCAATTCTTTCAGTGCGGGGACCAACTTTAGACGTCAAAATCGGACGTCTAACGTCGGTCCCCGCACTGAATATTAAAAAATTCACAATTGCCGTAGACCCATGAGATTAGGTATCCAAATGAAGCGGAAAGAGCCAACTAAGACAACATTACACCAACAGTTAACATTCCAGCAAACTAAATACACTGACCCAACCAAGACTGGTTCAATATTGGGCCAGCGTCACAGGTGATGGTCCAAAATTGCGCCAATATTGGGTTAATGCATCGTCCTGACTGGGATTATTCCGTAAAATCTTCTGAGGTCATGACCCGGATTTCATCTTAAGCCTCATTAGGACCATAGATGGCATGACACATAAGCCTGTTATCGCTGTGATATTTGGAACAGCGCCGGTCTTATATTATTATATCGTTGAATCAATTGTTTGTTACTCAGTTCAAAGACCAGAGGTTTATAGGGTTGCCGCATGCTACGATGTATTTATGTATTCTTCTTGTCTGGATATTGCCACGAAATGCAGAAAGCGACGTGGGGCTGAACCCACATGGATTCACTCATTAATCTAGGACAGCATACAGATTATGTGTTTAAAGTCATTGTGCTAACAATACATCGAACACACCTACTGTAAATGGTGAAAAAAACTTTTTTAACTCAGCTCAGCGTAGTTATTTTAAATGTCAGAAACGCCCCTAAAGGCCTATTTGCGGCCCAAGTAAGGTAATATCCCTCTTATTTAGAAAATAACCAAATCTCGGGCGATGATTGCCTGATCCCAACATGTGACAGAATGAGACACTCTCTAATTGGTCATGGGTGGACTGACATACTTGCTTAGGCCTACTCTTGAAAACGAAGTTTCAAAACTGAATTAATGAATGCTGCTATGGACAATACACTGGGGGATTGTATATATCTATAAGTTATGAAATGTTTTTGATTACCATGAATAACTAACCATAATAAAATCGCTGAAAATAAACTGGTAATTTTGTATATCAACATACAAGGGACAAGTCGTCGCCTCGGAGCTAAATGATCCTATCTGACACTCGTCAGAGTGGCAGATAGGATCATTTAGCTCCGAGGCGACGAAGTGTTGTATACAGCAAAATTGCAGATCTGTTATCACGATTATTGTGGTAAAAAATGTCGTGCAGCATAATATATTTAAGCGTGCATCATAATATATTTAATATGTCCTTTACAACAACTCGTTCTGATCTAAAAAAAAATAGGAAACATATTATATATTTAACGTTTAGCCTTATTGATCGCATATCTTGTATGATGTAGACATCTAGCTAGACACAATATAAAGTGTCTGGTTGCCCAAGCTATTGACCAAGCCTCTTTATTTCTGAATGCACCATCCAAGCACACACGATACACTGGTGTTGGTTTAATGTTGGTCCAGCGTCTACGACGCTGGACCAACAATAAACCAACACCGGGTCAATGTAGCATGCTTGCTGGTATAATAGAGGCAGTATTCAGTATACCACATACAGAGCGCTATTTTATTGCGAGTAGATGTTATCTCTAAAGACTGACTTATTCAGTGACGGCGATGGCAGTCCCGATAGGCATGTAGCGCCATGACGGAAGCGCTTTGGCTGTTGCTCTACAACCTCTTTAGTGGGAGACAAAGACTACAAGCATGCAGATCACGCGACTGATAAGACTACAAAGCGACTTTATTCCCGTGATATATCGAGAAATGTAACACCCTACCAAGGAATCTGCACGACACAGAAGTCACAGCAAACAACAGACGTTGATCCAGTGCTGGTTTAACGTTGGGCCAGCGTCGTAGACATTAAAACAGCACTGGTGTCTGGCGTGGGAGACACTGAATCGACGTCTCGTGTTTGCCATGGTAGAGCCATGGTCGCATGGAGCATTCAATTCAGGAAAGAAAAATACCCACATTTATAAGCTATTCTAATCCACACACTTAAATCTTAGAATTAAATGTCAGTGGGAAATGTCTTACGACTAAGAGCTCAACATTTGGTGAGCAATCCTAGTTTTAACAATCTAACATGACATGATAAAGTATATGTATCTATGTGATCTATCATATTTATGGGATAAATAGGTATATGTTCATAAATATCAGTTCTAATATATGTTCGAATCATATCTAGAATATATCCAGCTTATAAAAATTATAAACATACTTGTTTGGTAAAACAATTGTTCATTTAATGATAAAAGCATGAAATTTTACATGCTAGGAGAAAATACCATGACGGTAAATTTTAGCTATAGGGCCATTCCAAATTTGACCCTTGACCTTAACGGCGGCCATTTTTCAAAATGGCCGCCAGAATATACATGTCTCAATATCTCAGTTTCTAAATCACTTGGAAAAATGATTTTAGTTTCTAAATATACATTTTCAGGACCAGGTGTTACAAAAAAGACAATAGCAAATACGCAAATTTGAGATTTGACCTATTGGTGGCCATTTTTAAAAAATGGCCGCCGGAATATACATGTTTTAATATCTCAGTTTCTAATTTACATAGAAAAACAATTTCGGTGTGTATACATACATTTTCTGGGCCAAGGATTACAACAAGGACAATTATAAATACACAAATTTAATTTTTGACCATCGAGGCAGTCACTTTTTCAAAAATGGCCGCCAGAATATATGTGTTTTATTATCTCAGTTTCTAATTGAATTAAAAAAAATATTCTGGTGTCTAAATATACATTTTCGGGACCTAGGATTACACAAAAGGCAATTAAAAATACACTAATTAAATATTTGTATCTTAATTGTGGTCATTTTTCAAAATGGCCGCCAGAATATACATTTTTTAATATCCCGCTACTAATCAACATAGAAAAAAATATTTTCAGGACCAAGACAAAGGATTAGGGAGAATAATCTGAAATACGTATCTAAATTATCTGATAAATACTTGTTTTATCGTTCTATTGATTTATTTACAAATCGTCGCATTAATTATTAATACAGTTAAGATATGCATGGTAATGCTTTTTGTTTGATACAGGCTAAGATTGGTAGCATTAAAAAATATTATTTCCCGTCTACAGCTAGTTGACTAGGCGAAACGTTTAAAAATGAAAAGGCAAATGGCTTGATGAATTTTATTTACAATCTAACAAAACTAAGTTTGAACAAACTGACATGAAAAAAAGCATAAGCAAACATTACATTATGTTTCCAAAAGGTATAGGCCCTATTTTCGTCAAAATAGTGGCATGACAGATCTTTTTTGCATGGAACCAGCAACAGACACAGAACTTTTGTACCATATGCTTGATCTTGATACTATGATCAGAAAATATGCCCGACAAAATGCAAGTATGCTGGCTGAACTATACAAACATGGTGTTTTTATTTAAAAGGCCAAGTACCATATTGGTGTCTTGTAAACATGGTAAATGAACCTCTACAACCGCGCAAGACAAGAAAGGGAGATACATGTAACTTGACGAAAAAGGATCAGCGTAGTGCTGATCCACAACAAGATAAATAACTGGTTGAGGCTCTATTTAAATTGGCACTGTGTATTATCATAATGGTAGTTGCATAAACAGTTCTACAAGGTTCGGCAACAACCTCTGTCATTATTTTAACACAGATCAAGCTGTATATCCACCAAACTCAAGGGCAAACACCCTGGTAGCCATCGACCTTTTTGACCATAACACGTGTTTGGCAAGTCAATATCCTAGAAATAAGGCGAGTGGATTGAGCCACACACATTTGAATACTCTGAACAGTGATCATTTTATTTATGGAAGAGTTTTAGACAAGCTACAGCATCCATGCACTCCACCAAATACCCGGGGTGGGGGGGAGGTATCCGGCTTTTTATGTTTGCTGAACCTAATAAGTCAGACTTTAATTTCATACCTGACGCTATTAATGAGTATATAGTAACATAGTAATATTTGGCCAATTTGGATATTGTGAATTGGGGTGACTGCCAACAGGCAAAAGGGAGCTGAGGAGTGAAGTGGGCAAGATCAAAGTGCTTTGATCTATAAACCTTTTAAAGTGCAGCAAGAACAGGTTAAAAACTATTTATATTTTCATATTAACATGATTAAACAGAAGGTTTCAATGGTAACACTGTTTGATTCTAATAATAACTATCTAAAATGAGTTTTCTACCAATAAATTAGTCTGAATGATTAAGATGCTGTTTTTAAAATCGTTCTATATTCAAGATTTATAAAAGTACTTTAAAATATATATATTTTCAGGCTATGTATTTAAATTCTAAGTGGATTTAAAGATAATGAAGTTACTAATTAATATGCGTTTTTTGTTGGATGAAGAATATATATTTTAATCCCTTCCACTAACAAATTATATTTAGACACAACAATTAGATTGTGACTGGATTATGGGTGAATATAGTTTACGTCGCTTTCTGCACATTCATGGCAATATCGCGACTGAAGGAAGCCTTATGTCTTACTTTTATCGAATAACTTCAAAGGTTCTTTATAGAGCACATCACCGGTAGCTGGACAATAGCTAAAAAATTACCAGGAAATATAAAACATTGATTTACATTTATTTTATATATTTTCCACCGACAATTGTATGCCTGCCATTGAATTCTTCTGTAGAATTGAAGTGTTTAAGGGCATTTTTTTGTAATCCTTGCCCTAGAGTATTAGACAGTGTTGACACATATATCTATTAAAATAGCTATTTTTAAAATGGCTACAGTTGGGGTCTTTAAAATGTGTTTTGTTGTATTAAAATATTTAAACATTTTTTTGTTGCTATCTCTGCCCTTGAAAATGTAGGCGTATATAAGGATACACATTTTTTGCTTATAAATGACTAATTAGCAGAGATATTGAAACTTAAGTATCTTCGGCCGGGCATTTTGTAAACTGGCTGCCATTGAATTTATAAAAATGTTATTTTGTTGGATTAAAATTTCTACAAAATATTTTTTTATCACTGGCTCTGAGAATGTATATTCAGATACAAATATTCCGATTTTACGTGGATTATAAGCTGTGATATTGACACGTATAAATGTAGATTTGGTCGAGCCAGTTTGTACAATGACCACCACTGGAGTCAGTAAAATATATGTATTTTTTGGATTAATGTGTTGAAAAATACTTTTTTACTATCAGTATCCTTGAAAATGTATATTTAGATAAAAATATTTCGATTTGAGGTGGATTAGAAGCTGAGATATTGATACGTACTCAGATTAGGTCGGCCATTTTGTAAAATGGCCACTACTAAAGTCAGTAATTTTTTGTTATTCTGTTGGATTAATGTGTTTAAAATACTTTATTCTTTATCAGTAGCCCTGAAATGTATATTTAGATACAAATATTCCGATTTTAGGTGGATTAGAAGCTGAGATATTGACATGCGTCGTATGTGGACTTTGTCGGCCATTTTTAAAATGGCCACCACTGGAGTCAGTTATTTTGTTTTTGTCACCTAAAAATATTTTGTTTTGTTACAAGTGACCTTCAAAATATATACTTAGACATAGATATTCAGAATAGTTGTGGATTAGAAGCTGACATAAAAATTATAGACACTCATCATATATTTGGTCAGCCATTTTGTAAAATAGCTGCCATTGAAGTCAATAAAATGCTCTGTGTTGGATTAAAGTGTTTAAAAATACTGATTTATTATCAGTACTTCTGAAAATGTATATTTAGATTAAAATATTTTGACTCAAAGTAGATTAAGCGCTGAGATATTGACACTTATATACATTTTGGCGGCCATTTTGTAAAATGGACGCCAGCGGGATCACAGGTCATTTCTTTGATGGCCCTATGGCTAAAAACATTCTTAAGGGTGTTCTCTTACAGCATGTGAAATTTCATGCTTTTATCATTAAATGAACAATTCCTTCATATATAACCACCAGTCAGTCTAACATAAACGTCTTTTTAAAGAAGTTGCGAAAGTTATAGGTAGTATATGAAACCATTTTTGACAAAAAAGACAATGCAGTGGAAAATACATCAAGACGAGATAGTCCTTCTGATCAGAGTAGATACTTACTGGTCAGTTCCTGGTCAGTTACTGGTCAGTCTATGTGGTCACACACATCACGTCTGAGAGACATTCTATCACAGTATATTACTCGGCAGTGTCACTTGATCACTAGATCGTTCAGGCCTGTCTCTGATGGGTTCACCAAGGTCACTATTAGCTCCAAGGCTGTGGGCGCGCTACCTCACAGCTAGACCCTGTGATTTATAGTTGAAGGGCCGAGTTTTTGAACCCTGCAGAACACGATCCCTTCACAGTGATACACTCGGCTGCGTCGTACGAGTTATTAGGGGAGTTTTATTTCATGCAACACGTGAAATCGTCGTAAATGTGATATAAGTCAACATTGGATCGAGTTGTAATCACCCACTTTTGTTGTAAATATATTTTGACAATACCACCAATTACACACCCAGCTGGGTCTGTAGCAGTGACACTGTAATATTGATTGTCGAAATGGCATAAAAAGAAGTCTTGGTGATTATAAAACTATCATCCATTTTGCGTTATAATATTAACCCTTAAAGCGCTTTTTCAGTGCGGGGACCGTCTTTAGACGACAAAATAGTCTGACGTCCAAAGACGGCCCCTGAGCTGAAAGGGTTAAAGACTCTGTTACAATTACATGTATAATCATCAATATTTTAGTCTGGTACAGATGATACAGGGAATAGGTGTGTACATTTGTACACAATTCATTAGTTTGTCATTGGTAACTAATTATTACAAGCATTCACATTGTTCCGTTTAACTAAGGTTTATTCATCTTTCCTACAGCAAGGCTTGACTCCGCGGAGCTGAAATTATGTCTGTGTCGGTGGCAAAGCAATATATCTATGTTAGTACAATAAATCTATATGGATAGATTTCTTGGTTAGTAGAACTGTTTCCCAAGCGACGTTGATCCTAGGCCGGTTATGTGGTCAACATTGAACCGACATCACATCAACTGATCTCGCCGGCTTATTATTATGCTTAATCCATTTGATGTAAAGCGGATAGCAATGATGCAATGTTACGCTATCAAACCATACCCGATAATAATAATAATAATTGACCAGCCACACACATGGTTACCCACGTGTAATAAGAACACAACCTACATGTTGATTTGATATATTTAACCCTTACAGCGCGGGGATAGACTTTAGTCGTCAAAATCTGACGAAAGTCTATCCCCACACTGTAAGTGTAAAACTATTTCTAATGGCCGCAGACCCATAGCATTTATGATGATTTCAAATTGAAAAAAACCTTTTGGTTGCGATGTTTTTTTACAAAAATAATTCAGCTCTTTGAGGGTTAACTCACTGCACCAGCACCCAATATATCCACTCCCGTTTTTTATTCACTTTGGGGTGTGAATTGCTATCGCAATTCCCACCTCAAAGTGAATAAAAATTACCTGATTTTTTTATTCTTAAATACCCAGGTGTCATAACTCAAATGGTAGCTCAGCACGTCCTTATTATGAGGTGATTATACTTTTTTTCATTCGATGAGTTTTGTTCAAGATATGCCATGTGGTGACTAAATAGTACGAGAGAGCGTAGAAAGCTAAAATGTCTGTATCCCATGTCAAACACAAAGACCATGCTACACTGGGAGTGTTTAAATGTATCGCAAACGATTCGGTAAGAGCCTTACAACTATTATTTAGCTACAATAGCTCTGATTACTTCAATTTAAATATTTCTATATTTTTACTCATCGCCTTGCCATTGATAATCCAACATCCCTGTCCTGGCTAAGCACATCAAATACCTAACAGAGAAATGTAGTGTACTTACCCCGCAGATTACACTGAAGTAAATCCAATAGAGGAATGCTGATTATCAATATTCATACATTTATCATGTAATACATTTAATAGTAATATTCATTTAATTTTTCGGTTGAAAAATCTGGAAATTGAAGAAACATCTCGTCGCATGACATGTTGGAAACGCCATGTGTGTGATTCAATCGAGATCTTGTTGAAATAACTAATGTTGTTAGTAATGCGGATATATTGAGCTAGACAAAAGCAGTCAGGCGTGGGTGATATTTACCACGCTGTGGCTTATTATGCACCTTTTGGAGCCTACAGGGACAATTTCACTTTTCTAAATTGTGCATTAATTAGGCCTGTGTAGACATTCTTGTTACATTTTAGCGCAACTCGTTGCCAATATACGAATATTAATTATATCCATGTCAGAAGAATCACGATTCAATAATTTAAAATGTAGGGATATTTATAAGGGATTTCGGGGCTGAGAGTGTGGGCTGCTGTACTGCACATCTGTGCCACTTCTAGGCCTATATACCTGATCAACAATGATTGATTTTCGGTGGACGTGTTTAACCTCTGTAGTACTAGTAGCACCACACAGTTTACGTATATTAACCCTTTACCCGCCAAGTTATTCTACTTAAATTTTCACCCACTTGAAGTTGTGTGTCGCTACCGCGACCCACAACTTCAAGTGAGTGAAAATTATTCATATTCGCTGAATTTCAAGCCACATATTTGGAAATGTTGATGTATAAGCAGACATTTTATTCTCCATAACTGTGATTTAACCAGCTAATAAAATAGATTAAAAACTAATATAATCGTATTTCGCGCTTCAAGGGTTGATTGATATCGAGATATTAATTTCATTTTGATACCGAATTAGAGTGCTAGCACAGTGACACTTTTATTTGGTAGTAGGTGTCCGTAACTAAGATATTAATAGATGGGTTGAAGCGTTTCGCGTGTGTATGGATAGTTTATGTTGAATTTATCCTGTAATTAGGCATTTAGAAGTCATTAAGTCCCTTGAGTAGGCCTGTAATTGTATTATCTCATGAATGCTGTAATATAATATTTCAACGGCTTGTTTGCCTGTTCAAAATCTTTTATTTACAAAAGTAATATTAACGCCAGATTTATTGTATCATATTTACAAGTTTAAATATGTGTGATATATATATAGTAGAATATAATGTGAGTACTCATAGTGCTAGTACACTATAAGTATTCTAACTGGCTACATACAAGTACTGAGGTGTGTAATATAGGCTGTATATGTATATAGCAGTAACCAGTGAACCATAGCGCCGGCACTGCGTGTCACATACCTACATATGAGATGTTTATTAATTATTAAGCACGCTTATAATTACTGTAGCCACAATAACATACATCGGCATGCAACATGTTCTGAAAAACAGGCCGTTACCTTGTTTTATGGTATTTTCACACGGTGGGAATGTCGTCATGGTGACTTTCCAGCAAACACATAATATTTGTAAAACATTTGTACACTGTCGTCCCAACGTCTCCGACGTTGGTCCAACATTGTACAAATGTTATACAAATGTTTTGTGTTTGCCGGGTTGTCGGCTAATCAAACAAACATATCATGTATAATTATACTATCCCGGGGGTGAAAATGTCTGCCCACTTTATAGCTTTATGTACTAGTATACGTCTGAACTGTGCCATATTAGTCACTTTGAACACGAATTCAAATATTTATTGATCATGGTAACGCAACTGATTTGTGGACTATATTTCCACTGAATATAGTAGCGTGTATTTCAATCACTATTGTTGTTATATTCTAGACTGCTGTGTTACAATAGAAACACTTCAAGCGTAACTTCTTTAAGTGTGTATCTAAATATTCCGTGTAAGGGGAAATTAACGTATAAGCCTACGTCTGTAAATACGTGCAGACATTTAAATAATTATATATCAGTGCTCCAATCTTCTAAAATGTACAACAGTAAATACAACAGCATCACGTTGAAAATAATTTGCAACAAAACAAAGACTTATGTAAAAAAAAGTTACATTTTAAGATGGTTCAACATCACGCCTCATTATACAAGGGTTTATCATCTGCATTACAGGAGCTGCAGCAGTAGGACACATCAATTGAGTCTGCCTGTGTTCTAGGACACCATTCACGCATTCTGTCAAGCGAAGCTGCAGTCATGAAGTGATGTGATCAGTGTATTTTAGAATATCACATGTTCTTACCTTAGGCGGTGTTGTCTTACTTTTCCACAGTTTCAGCACGTCTATACATGACAGTAGGGCAGTAAGTGAACAAACCCCCTGCCTCCTCTGGCCTCCTCTGCTCTGGTCTCCTCTGGCCTGCTCTGTTCTGCTGATGATTCCCACCACTTCTCTAAATCTATCCTCCTATCTGAACGCAAATAAAATCCCTGAATATCTCTCCCCAGACGTGCCAGCGCGGCTAATGCTGACCAGGACGCTGGGTCGGGTTTTAGTGGGTGACCGGGGGTAGATCTGAGTGACGGAGACCAGGGTGGGGACGCCAGAGACCGGGGGTGGGGAGTGGGGAGCTATCTGTTACAGTCAGTCACCGCACCCCCGGCTCTGAGCCGTGCATGTTTAAAGCTTGCTCGGCCGGCCGTGGAAACCGGTTCACGGTGAGAATGCCGCCGTCACAGGGGGTGGCGCGACAAATAAATACCGTAAATAGCTACATTTCAGGAGCGTATATTGTATTAGATTTTGCTATTGTGTACAATCCTCGTTAAATAAATATGGTTGTACCAATAGCTACATTGCACGTCCGCCAGAGTCCCAGCAACCGCGGGACATTCGAGCAAAGGTGGCTCAATGTTAGGCTAGCGTCGCAGACGCTAGGCCAACAGTGAGCCGGCATTGATCAAATGTCCCATGTTTATTGGGATCACATAATTCACTGGAGTATTGTGTTTGCGAACGATTTATTTCAGTGGTAATATATGTCATGTTAAAAAATCGCACACTTATCTCAAAATTCATGACCATTTATAAGTAGCGAAAATTTGACGTTGTTTACAGATCATTCCATCCCAGCGCTACCTCTCCCACAAGACACAGCCCCCCCCCCCCCCCCACCTTCAATTACACCTGACCATTGTAACCCTTTCCGTACAAAAGCCATGATTTTGCATCTTATATTTGATAATGACATGTATTCGCCTGAGGTAGGTTTTTCGTGGGGACACAGTCGACTGGCTAGACATTTGGTTGAGGTGAAATTTGGAGGCATTGCCCGAGACAACGGGCGCCCAGCACGCGATCCGGGCGTTATCAAAACCATCACAGCCATAACACACCGCGAAAATCAATACCTTTAAATGTAACATGTTTTATTGCGCGTCAAGGAGAAATTAGTTCATAATAACACCTTAATTATTGTTATTTTATGCCAGGTTTGAATTTTTATCAAGAAACTAAACGAATTGTGTGGTGATTACGAAAGAAAATCATGTGTCCTTCTAAGTCCACTTCTCTGAAGTGTAAGCTAATCATAAGGAGATAATTAAATTTAGAATGATTCACATTATTTTTGCAATTAGTGAGAATCTCTGGTATGGAATTTCTAACATATAGGGCCTTATTTCGTGTCGTTATTTACAGACATCGAGGAGTGATGAGTATAATCTAAACTGAAAAAAATAAAATCAATATTTTATAAAATAAAACGTGGTATTGCGCCATTCAATCTTATAATATGAGATTCCTATGTATTATTGAAATTAAGTACGATAAAATGTGGAAAAACAGATTATGACCACTCTTCAACAATGATATCCACTAACTGAACTGTGTTCAGATTTCTCAAATGTTCATGTGTGTAGGCATAATAGTAAAGGGTTCTTGTGCTGCTGAATATTTGTTTGTTTCTATTTTGTATGCATTGGTATAACGCATTTTTCAGCGCCAAATGACGAAAAATATGTACATTTATGAAAAAGAAACTTCTCTCACCCATGTTTAATTA
Source organism: Flabesymbios commensalis (assembly GCA_964017125.1). Classification (NCBI taxonomy): domain Eukaryota; kingdom Metazoa; phylum Annelida; class Polychaeta; order Terebellida; family Flabelligeridae; genus Flabesymbios; species Flabesymbios commensalis. The sequence goes on from OZ024903.1 coordinate 55,443,824, forward strand.
TTTGATTAGCAAGGCATCTTAGTACCACTAGCTATTCTACCAAATTTAGTGACAAAATGTTATGTAGTGTTTACAACATGCCTGGAAATGTATATATCGTCCCCTTGGATATGAAAGGGTGTATCTGACACTCTCCAAAGTGACAGATGCACCCTTTCATATCCAAGGGGTCGACATATATATACGGTTCCAGCAGCACAGGGGGTAAAGTGTCACGCCTCCGAGAACTGCACATTCCAAACATAGATGTTAAAGGGTAGCGTCCCCACAAGTCTCGTATTTAATGTCACGCTTCAGTCACAATGCACATTAGTCACCGTGATTGTCCTCCACATGATCTACTGTAAGGTCATTCTGACACACTCTAAGGCCCAGAGGTGTAAGTGATATCAACTCAATCTGATACACTTTAATTCCCAGATGTGTGTCTAATGTAACGGCAATGTGACACCCTCTAAGCCCCTGCTGTGTGTCTACTTAGAGAGGGATGTGTGTCTACTTAGAGAGGGACGTTGTGCAATGGTAAAAGCGTGGAGCTTTGCCAATGTCACCGCCTGTCGTGCGGTTTCGAACCCCGCTTGGTGCAGATTTTCAGTGAAATATCATGTTCCTCCCCTCTCAATATTGGGACATTGTTTCTATGTTGAGTCCTTGGACAAGGCACTTTACACTCACATGCTTCACTTGACTCAAGTGTAAATGAGTACCTGGTAGGACAGAGCTGGCAATGTGTACGATAAGTTCAATGCGCCGAAATGCCTGCAGAACTGTATGCTCTCCATATACATGTAGTTGAAATGGCATGCGAATGAACAGGTCCAGTGATCAGGGGGGGGGGGAGGGGGTAGAATGAAAAGTCTAATGTCTTCAGACTTGATATTAGGCTGCAGCTGCACCTTTTCACCTCGCCCTTTTACTTAAAGTCACGCTGTACCTAAGGACTACTAAGAGTTCCCAGAAAATACTAGATGTTCGCAGACGTGGACCAACAATAAATCAACAAGTTTTAAAACACATAGTTGAAATCTTTGTTCTACGTTCTAATCCTCACAGGAAAACCAATCTGACAAATGTACGCTTTCTGTACTTAACAATATCACGACAAGTGGAAACCTGAAGTTGGAACCATGCCCTACTCTATGCTTCTTTATAGTGCACAGTTACGTATGCAGCTCACTGCTCACCCCATATCTTAACATCATTTGGAGCACTTAATGTGTACAACCATGATGAGAAATACCATCAAAGCCAGATTTTGATCCGATTCCTCAATACTACGAGTCTTCGAATCAGCCATCCAATACCCTTTTGATATTTTAGGTTTATCTCGTTTCAAATTTACACAGTTAAAGGGTTCCATGCATAAACATGCTAACTCTGTTTTTGCCATTTTGAGATAAAGGCGATTTTGTATTTTTAGGGTGGTAAAATGTTTATAACCTTTTTCCTTTTTATCGTAGGGAATCCCAATTAATTTCATTATCTTCGTCTTTTTATTTACTTACTGATTAAATTATATAATAAATAATTTTGCCGAAAGCTTTTGACAGAACCGCCTATAAAAGGACTTTTTGACTCTTTATTCCTGCATGCAAAACTATGCCAAATCGAGTTAGCAATTTCAAAGCTGAATAAATTGTCGATGCTACTATGTACATGATGCATTTCAATATCACAAAAACATTGCATCATTGCATGCAAAAAGATGTCAAATAGACTTGTCAGAGGCAAATATGAACAAATATGCATATTTCAAAGTGAAAAGTCGACTTGACATAGTTGTTTTGATGGTTTATATATGTTAAATATGCGTAACATGACAGGCTGAAATATGTACACCTATCTCGTATCATTATCAATGTGGTGAATTTTGTTATGAACATGGAATAAATCATTTTTCAATAACCAGAATGATATTTAAAAATAATGAGAAAAAATGTTCTAACGCAACGATGATCGATATATTAAATTGGCAAAATCCCACATGTAACCAGTAAGAGCGTCGATATATATACATGCGTATGTGATCGCAAACATAATAGACCAGTATCTTGCAAACGAGTTACTGGAAAAAAAAACATTGTAATAGATAAAGTAGCTCAAAGACGTATAAATTGCATAGCCATCCTAAAGCTTATTAGGCTTTTGGACTGGAAGCAGTGTACATTAATATTTGTCACCCGTGAAGCTTTAGCTGACTGATCCACTTCATGTACAAAATAAGATTTAAAAGAGGCATATAGTTGCGTGTGCTTAAGACTCCACCAGTTTAGGCCAGTTCACCTCCATGACACCCGAGAAGACTTCACAAATTATAATTTTTGACAGAGACAAACAAAAGGGTGACTGGAGGACGTTTTGAAACAACACAGGGTGTATCTGCAAGAAACGTCATTTGTTTTTTTATTTGTTCAATATAAATAAATGCCATCTAAACCCCATTCATATATTTATTTATCTGTGACTGATATTGATCACGGACAGTGGTATGGTTACGCCATCAAATTAGCAAGGGACTCTCCAAACAATCATGCAATTTTCTTTGGATGTGGAGATGCTTTTCCATGGAAGACAGTCAGAAGAGTTTGAAAAAATGTTAATCTGATCCGGTGAAAGCAACAGATACTTGCATTCAAGAAAACAGTACGCATTTTATTGATCTTTTCATTTACATAATATCGACTCAGGTTGCTATGTAGGTCTGATACTCATCCAGTATCATATTATCATTTCTTCAGCTGTACTGGGCGTCCGTGTAATAAGTACTGATTCTATTCTAGCAAATAACTCACCTGTATTTTTTGTAATAGAGGCATAATTTTTAAATTTTGCTTAATCATTTAACATTTGAGTTGTATCTATTTTGGGCTCAGACAAGCAGCCAGACAGTGTCAAATAAAAAAAGATAAATAAGGTTGATAGCCATGAAGATATTATGATTTAGCATTCGAGTTATCAGTTACTAACTACACTCAACTATTAATTGATAAAAATAAGTTTATTTTTTAAAGTAAGTTTATATAAAAAATATATACCATAAAAAATACCGCAATTTAATCAACTAAATATACTTTTGAATATATTTGCAAACAAGTCAGTATAACATATACAATATAGTTGTCAAGTAAATGTCGCATTGTATATTCTGTTATTTATTATTATTACTCTCGTGGTATAATGCAAACCAAACGTTCCAGTGTTGTATATTATTATTTTAAATTTATATTGTGTTTACAGAAGGTTTTACGTTTAAGACAAATAATTAGTCAATAATTCTACTCTCTCAACATTCACAAGGTGGCGCAAATCTCAAGAATAAAATTTCACAGTAGATTTTTCTACCGATAGCATATCTTCATTAGAGATAACCATCATAGACTGAAGGTGTATTAAAAATATCAATAGATTAGGATTAGAAAGTGTACAATTAATACAGATTAATTCTCGCTAAAACCATACAATAAATAACTAGAATTAAAAGATCTTGCGATATTTGAAAACTCCATAATGATGTGGTTGCGTATGAAACAGTATATTACATTGGTTTTCAATATTGATAGAAATAATTTAGCATAAAAATTAAAACTCTAACAGACAAAACCACCTTTTCATTAGGTGGGCATATTGTAGGTGGACATACTGTGGACCAAAAAATAAATTTTAAAAAAAGTTGTGGGTATGATCGCATATATATGTATATTATTAAACCAGCTCAGTCATTAATATTAAAATCATTGACATTTCGCACACCCATTTCTATCATTTATTTTATTTTAAGATTTTCAACTAATTTTTTTTTAAATTGCATTAATAAAGTAAAAAAAACTAGCTTAGTGAGTATAACAACTACCAAGTGTTTCATCACCATGCTAGGTAAAACGACATGTTTTTTTAATTATATGACTCAACATTTCAAACGGTTGGGTTAAATATTAGTATAAAATTTTATTTATATTATATATAATTATTTTTTGGACTTTACCTCTGATCATAATATTAATCACATAATATTATTCAGACACTTAAAACAAGTATTTTTCCTAATCAACTAAAAGTAGCTGAACCTGTTTTTTTAAAGACGACCCTTCTCTATGTAATGGCTATGGTGGTAACCCTCGCAACCCTCTATAATTAACCCTTAAAGCGCCTAAATACTCTAGTAAACACCATGGAGATCAAAGGGTTTTCCAATTTAAAATCATCACAAACGTTTTAGTTAGCTCTTTCTGGTGCATTTGAATACCTATGTTATGGGTCTACGGCCATTATAAAGATTCTGGGCGGTACGTACCAAAAGTGTGATTGTGCACATATAGGCTAAACAGGGACAAGAGAACCTACTGAGGATGGTGAGATGAATGAGATGACACTGTCCTCCAGACATAGGATTGGAAATTCGAGTCCTGGCAGTCTGAGTCCGAGCACGCTACCTCTCGATCACAGAAGCTCCCCACAATTTTTAATCTTTTCGAGTGAGCCGGGAAGAAAAAAAAAATTCTTTGAAACTTGGAGGCCAGAGTGGGGTTCGAACCCGAGATCTCCTTCTTTCCAAGCAGGCAGCTTTAACCACTGCCCCAGGGCCCCCGCCTACAAACACGGGACATTCAGCCAAAGCTATTTTAATGTTTGCGTCGAAGCGTCAAGTGGCTGAAAATGACCCACATTCGTTTAATTTGAGACCAAACATTTCCAAATCTTGATGTTTCAACACATTTTTCATTCTCAACAACAGTGATTATCACGGCCAATAAAACAGATTATTAAATCCACTATAGACGTGTTCAGCGCTTAAATGGTTAGTCTGATTCACATATAATAGTATGATTCACATGAATTGTCTGAATATTGTATTGAAAAATACTGTATAGCTTATAGGTTATTCTCTATAACAAGTAATTAATGATGCCCCTCTATTTGGGTGGCCCTCGCGACAGCGATTATTTTTAATCTTAGCGAGGGTCTCCAAGCCATGTAATTTGGTAAAATACACGTTTTCTGTCTGTCTGTCTGTCTGTCTGTCTGTCTGTCTGTCTGTCTGTCTGTCTGTCTGTCTGTCTGTCTGTCTGTCTGTCTGTCTGTCTGTCTGTCTGTCTGTCTGTCTGTCTGTCTGTCTGTCTGTCTGTCTGTCTGTCTGTCTGTCTGTCTGTCTGTCTGTCTGTCTGTCTGTCTGTCTGTCTGTCTGTCTGTCTGTCTGTCTGTCTGTCTGTCTGTCTGTCTGTCTGTCTGTCTGTCTGTCTGTCTGTCTGTCTGTCTGTCTGTCTGTCTGTCTGTCTGTCTGTCTGTCTGTCTGTCTGTCTGTCTGTCTGTCTGTCTGTCTGTCTGTCTGTCTGTCTGTCTGTCTGTCTGTCTGTCTGTCTGTCTGTCTGTCTGTCTGTCTGTCTGTCTGTCTGTCTGTCTGTCTGTCTGTCTGTCTGTCTGTCTGTCTGTCTGTCTGTCTGTCTGTCTGTCTGTCTGTCTGTCTGTCTGTCTGTCTGTCTGTCTGTCTGTCTGTCTGTCTGTCTGTCTGTCTGTCTGTCTGTCTGTCTGTCTGTCTGTCTGTCTGTCTGTCTGTCTGTCTGTCTGTCTGTCTGTCTGTCTGTCTGTCTGTCTGTCTGTCTGTCTGTCTGTCTGTCTGTCTGTCTGTCTGTCTGTCTGTCTGTCTGTCTGTCTGTCTGTCTGTCTGTCTGTCTGTCTGTCTGTCTGTCTGTCTGTCTGTCTGTCTGTCTGTCTGTCTGTCTGTCTGTCTGTCTGTCTGTCTGTCTGTCTGTCATAACGTAAAAATTTGCTACTGTTTGTCAACAACAAATGTGCCGCAATCATTTGATAAAATTGTTATGTTTGATGGTCCTGTAAAATATTCACCACATGTGGTATCCACAAGTCAAAGTGGCTGTTCTGGTATAATTTCTTCGGGTGCTATTTTTTCATTTTATTATTATCAAAAAGATGGATCACTCCGAATTGATTATGGACACGCGCAATTTAATAATGAGAAGAGAATCATGATTATGTACGATGAAGGTAAACGAGATTTTATTTCCAAATCCGAAGTATTTGCCAATGAACGAGCTGTTATTAAATTATTTGGATCTGATAAACAGGGTTTTGTAAGCAGCAAGGCAAGGAATGAGAGAGTGGTTGTTCCTGTTCTACAAATTTATAAGATAGTCTTCAGTGGCCTAGTCAGTTTGATGCTAGTGGAAGTGAACTATGTCAATATGGAGGCTTGTTTATAAGATTGTAGGTTTAAATCCTGTACTGAAAAAAAGAAATTTGTTCAGAGGAAATTCAATCTTTCCTACCTTACATTATGACATCAGAATACAATTGGATAGTGATGGTGCTCTAGTATAGAGGTTATACAAGTGGTTACATCAGTGGTACTACACAATTGACCAGATGTGCATTTAACATACAAGATCAAGTAAAATGGCAACAGCTCAAGTCAAATTACGTGTTTCCCTTACATGCAACATGTTTTAATTTGTACGTTACTAGGCATAATAGAAGCCATGGATTTTTCATTTCAACCAGTGAAGGCTATCATTTGGGTCCCATGCAGTTCAATTTTCAGTATCATGAGGCCGCGCATTTAGAAGGGAAATGTAGTTGGAGTTTTAGTTTTATTGAATGCTTCAGCGATGTAGATGGCAGGTCCACCAAATATACGTCAAACATCACCGGATCGTTTTGGAATTCAACTGTTGTTATTTTCTCTTGTCCATTATTGTCATATTGCATTGTAAGGATATTTACACAAACAAACATACTACCATGTTCACTTTTAATAACTATAACCAGAAGAATGTGTAGAGAAAGGTACTCTCCGACATTTCCCATACTCTTGCTAGGCTCGGAGAAAAATTGCATAGGATATTTTGAAATTTCAAAGATTCCACAATTGTTGATATCAGCAGCAAACGGCAGTGCTTACAGTGTACGTATCAACACTTCAGCTTCAGGATTTGACGAACACTTATTAATTGAAGTTCGAGACTGGCGTCATCAAATCTTTCACTAATATCGTATTATTTCCAAGAGGGTGATCAAACTGCTTTTAACACGAGCTGAAATAACATTGAAATCTGCACAATTTCACAACCGAGTCTCATCTTGCAAATTGGTTGTAAGTGTGAATAAAATAATTGTTTTGGACAGCACAGAGAAAATGTCACTTCGTCAAGATTGGTCATCCAGGACGCTATCATTTGTACCAAGAAGGTTACATAGAAACGTTTACTTTAGTATTAAGCATTGATTCAGTAAACAAAAAACGTCAGTTCAAAATTGTGGATAGTTGTCTAGGCAAAAAAACGTCATCTTGTGCAATTTTTTCAACATAATACCTCCGTGGTGGGCATAGAGGATCGGTACCATTCAAAGGGGCTAATTCTAATGTTATTTTCTGTTTAGCTACATATCCCTAAATTATAAAAATGCCTGGTGGCCCTTTCTAGGTAGTAGCTTAAAATTGAAAATTGACCATTTTATAGGTGGCCTATGTGCGATTTTGGTCTGATTTTGAGAAATCGAGTGTATTACACATTTTCGCCCACTGAGTAGTCAAATGAGCTATGCCAATATATTTAATATCAATAGAAAGCTACTGCCACAGGCTTTCACGTGGAAGTAAAATAGTAAAATAGTTTGTGTCCGATCATTCACAAATGCACAAGAGAGGTTTAGGTTGGTATTTTAATCTTTAATTTTACCTATTTTTCATACTTTTGCAGTAAATAGTCGAAATATTTTTCTCTCAGCTGATGTTTTTATGGTATAAATGTTTATTTTTTATTCAAACGTGTTTCAGAACTCTTGTTGACTCAAAATATACCCATTTGGTATAAAAATAAAGAGTTATGTAAACATATTACACGCTTTTTTGGTTAGACGTAACATGTGTGCGCTTTTCTTCAGCTTCGAGAAAATTGATTGTATCTCACATTTTAGTCCAATGAGTAGTCAAATTTTGTGCTATATCAATATATTCGATATCAATAAAAAGCTACTGTCGCATACCTTCACATCGATGTAAAATATTTAGTGTCTGATCATCAACAAATGCACAAGGGACCTCCAAGCTGGTATTTAACCCTTACTTTATCTATTTTTCATAGTTTTTCAGTAAATAATCAAAATACTTTTCTCTAAGCTGATTTTTGTGTGGTATAAATGTTTAGTTCTGATTCAAATATGTTCTATAACTTTTGTTTACTTAAAAGAAACTCATTTCAAAATAAAAATAATCAGTGAACATATTACATGCTTTTTTGGTTAGACATAAAATTTGCTCGCTTTTCCCCAGGCTCGGGAAAATTGACTGTATCTAACATTATTGCCCACTGAGTAGTCAAATTTTGAGCTATGTAAATATATTTATTATCAATAGAAAGCTACTGTCACAGGCTTTTACATACATCTAAAATATTTTGTGTCCGATTATTGACATATGCACAAGAGAGTATAAATTTTACCTATTTTTCATACTTTTTCTGTAAATGGTCAAATTATTTTTCTCTCATATGATTTTCATATGTAATCAATGCTTTTTTTTATTCAAACATGTTCTGAAACTATGTTTCACATTTTTGCCAGATGAGTACCCTAATTAGAAAAAAACATGTACCAACGTATTTGATGTCAGTTGGAAGTCACTTTCAAGGTCTTTACGTGGATAAATAACATTTTATTTCTGTTAAATACTCAATGAACAACAAAGCGCTAAATTTGTATTTTATCCCTCCATTTTATCAATTTGCACCGTTTTTATAGTAAATACCAGCAGGACTTCGTGTTTACTTTATATGGTACACATATTTGTCATTAAATTTACATTCTCTGGAGCCATTTATTTAAAAATGATTTTGACCACCGAATAAGTGATAACAGCCACTTTAAAAGTTATCTCAGCAACTACAAAAGTGATCTTGACCACTGAAGGAGCGATTACAACCACTTTGAATATTATCTAAGCCACTATAAAAGTTGTTCTTGACCACTGAAGAAGTAAGAACAGCCACTTTAAAAATTATCTCAGTAAAAAATGCTGTCAGTCATTGAAAAAATTATCTAAGCCACAACACAGTGATCTTGATCACTGAAGAAGTGATCACAGCCACTTTAAAAATCATCTCCCCCACTACAAAAGTGATCTTGGCCTTCGCAGATGTCATCACAGTCACTTTAAAAGTTATCTCAGCTGCTAAAGGAAAGATCAGAGCCACTTGAAAGATTATCTTAGCCATTACAAAGGTAATCTTGGCCACTAACAAACTGGTGTCAGACACTGACAAAATTATCGAAGCCACTACAAAGTGATCTTGGTCACTGAAGAAGTGATCACAGACATTTTAAATATTTTCTAAACCACTACAAAAGTTATTTTGATCACTGCAGAAGTGATCACAGACACTTTAAAAGTTATCTCAGCCACTACAAAGTTGTTGTGATAATTTTTTCATTGGACAATATCAGTTTGTTTTTGGCGGCTAAGACCATCTTTGTGGTGGCTGAGATAACTTTTAAAGTGGCAGTGATCACTTATTCACTTTGTAGTGGCTTGAATAATTTTGTCAGTGGCTGACACCCGTTGGTTAGTGAGCATGGTGACCTTTGTATTGGTTGAGAAGACTCTTTAGAGTCGCTTCTTTAGTAGCCCAAATCATTTTTGTATTGGCTCAGATAACTTTTAAAGTGGCTGTGATCACTTTTTCAGTGGTCAAGATCATACTTGTACTGGTTTAGATCATTTTCAAAGTAATTTACCACTTATGACGTGACACTCCGTAATCCGGCTGAATGATCCCAGCAAACATGAGACGCTGGCCTAACGTTGGTTTGTTGTTGGGCCAACGTCGTAGAGAGTGGGCCTACAGTAATTTGTGCAATTTACCTTGTTCAAATTGTTAACTAATCTGAAATTAATCATTTCATCAGATGTTGCTATTTGTTGTTTAGATATGAACAGTAAAACACAATGTTAATGATTAATGATATTGGTAATATTCAGAGACAATGTGTGATTAGCACCAGTTTGCATTTGAAGATATTCTGGGATTTATTAGCAGCCGGTGGATTTATGTGTACTATTTTTTTAGCTGTATACCAGTCATACAGAACGTTGAAAACTGCCCACCTTGTTAACATTTTTCGAAACCAAGTGTTGTGTTGTGTTTTGTTATTTGTATGTATGACACTCACTGTACACTTACCAGCAGTAACATAATATAGGTCAGCTGTTTTAACAAATTTAAACTGGTTCAATATTGTCATAAAAATAATAGGAATGTTGCTTGTTGTGATCTGCTCCTTGTTGACAATCATACGAGATGTGTGTTTAAAAATGATTTTTTTTTTTCATTTAGACATCAGTGCCGGTGCTCAAAGCTGTACCATTAATTTTAAAAATTACGTGGATTTTGACGGCAATAAATGGTTTGGTGGAGATAAAGATGATTTTAGAACAGCCGCATTTGATCAAGATGGCGACTAACACACGTAATAACCTTATAATTATCACCTATATTATTACATTATTATGTGTAAATATTGTGTTGTTATCTATGTCATCGTTGTGCTATAAAGTCTTATTATCTTCTAGATCGAGTGCAATGAGACAGCATCAAACCAGGTGAGGACATAAATTCCACTGTAAGGTTCATTTCAACTGTTTTTGTCAGTTGATACTTCTTATTGGAGGGAATTGCATTTTGCTTGTTTTTGAATGCGGTCTTGTCATTAGCAGAACTCAGCATTTTATGTTACCTTGTATTTACTATGTTTGCCTTCCGTGCATTCATGGCAGTTGGTGGATCGGTATGGATAGATATATTTTTCAGAGTTTTTAATTTATATAGCATTTAAAAATGATATCCAGGTCAGATTCTATTATAAAGTGAAAAATGTCAAGGATATCAATAAGGGCAGCTGTAACTGCAAACTTTCAGAATATTGCATTATGTGAACGCATCACTTGAAGATTTATGCTTCAGTCTTAATAGGAAATGAGCGTAAATGACATAATTATATGCTTGCTATGTTTAATAGGCTACTAGATCAGACCTTGCTACCGTTTTTGCTGACTGACTTTAAGTATGCTGAGTATGTCCCTCTTAGTAAGAACTCTATTATAACATCATTGATATGGAGAATATAATTTGGCAACACTAATTTCACTTGTGATATAGGCATTTACCAGGTACGGGTCCAGCCGTTTATAAATGGCCGCCCATTTTAAAACGACCGTGTATTTATAAGCACTCGCAGCACACTTTCTGCGAGTTTTCATAAACACCCGGGATTTTCTAAACGGTCGGCTATTATGACTGGTTAACTGTACATTTTATTCCATAATATCAGATATGTTCTCTTAACTATACCAGATTTGGTATAATGTATAAATTGACACGACACATTACTGCTTAGTAATGCACTTAGGAAGCAGAATCTACGATGCTTTAATTGGTAAAAATAGCCCCACCTCCTTTTATTAAAAGTGTCATTGCTGAAAGATGTATACGTTTCCGGTACAGTCTCCTAATACCATGTGGTGGTGGCTAAAGTGATGATCAACTTGTATGCGTAGTTTGCATTTTCCATGATCATCTATTTTGTACACACGATTTAGTGCACAAAAACAGAGATACAATTCCGGAGTTTATAGTCATTCGTCGCTCACTTCCTAGGTATAAGTTAAACGGAGATTTACCTTACAAAAAGAATTAAAATGTAGATTATTATATAGTTAACTAAACTGCTTTTTCATATTACAAATTCGTATGAAGTTATGCTCTGTAACTCGTGATTTTATTAGGCTGGTCTCTTTGCTGTACACATGAACAAGGCCCACCGTTTATAAACGCCCGGGTGTTTATATACACTTGCCGAAAGTGTGCTGCGAGTTCTTATAAACGGTCTTTATTTACATGGCCGGACATTTATAAACGGCTGGACCCGTATTTGTTTACGCTACCATATACTTACATTATTTGTATAATGCCGGTTCAACTTAGAAACGATGTCATATGTAACCGCATCAAGGTTGACTTTATCAGTGTTTATATCAAGATAGATATAATAAAAATCAGGATAATAAAACCCTAAACAGCTTTGCTTTTTTTAATTTTGTAACTGACCGCGTAATGCATAAACCTGTTAACATGATATGCATATCTGGCTGATTTACTTGTTCGGCCGAAATGCTCAAAATACCTACGCTCCACTAATTCGAATATATTTGTTGTTCCTCGTATAAAGACTAAAACTGGGTCAAGAGCTTCCTCTATATCTGGTCCAGCCTTATGGAACGCCTTGCCTGTGCCAATACGTAATGGCAAAACAATCTTAACATTCCGGAAATTACTTAAATCCCACCTATTTGACCTGGCTCTTCCACCCAAGTCTCCCTGTTGACGAACCTGCTTTGGCCTCGATTATGACACATGATCACGCTAAGGATTTGTGCGCCTCTGAGCTCGGTCCGCTGAGGATATAGGCGGTATAGAAGTTTTATTGATTGATTGATTGATTGATTGATTGATTGATTGATTGATTGATTGATTGATTGATTGATTGATTGATTGATTGATTGATTGATTGATTGATTGATTGATTGATTGATTGATTGATTGATTGATTGATTGATTGATCGATCGATCGATCGATTGATTGATTGATTGATTGATTGATTGATTGATTGATTGATTGATTGATTGATTGATTGATTGATTGATTGATTGATTGATTGATTGATTGATTAATTGATTGATTGATTGATTGATTGATTGATTGATTGATTGATTGATTGATTGATTGATTGATTGATTGATTGATTGATTGAAGCACACTCCCCGCTGTTCATAGAAAAAGTGTAGGATTAAATTGCATAATAATATGAAATGGGCAGTGCCCCCGGAGACGGCAGAAAGAGCTCGGCTATAATGTTACTATCTGCTTTAACATGGGAATTGATGCTTATTATTTTTATTCTATAAAATAACAATTAAACTTTAGGTCATAATAACATAGGCTATTCGAAATATTCAAATTGCATACGCATGTTGTAGGTTTAGAAGTAGAGATGCCAATTGAGTAAAAACAGATATAGGTAACGAATTAATTTACTTTGTTGTCCTGATTTGAAAAATATTTTTATGTGGACCAGAAACCCGGATATGATCATTAACATTAATAAGCTGATTCTGTCATACAGTTTGCAAATTAAATGTTTTTTAATGTTAATTTTTTAGAAAGTATTTCTAAAAAGTCATTAAAAAAGTGTAGGTATTATAAGTTTATTCTTTATATTCTTATAGCCTATCCCACTATCTAGTCTACACGCACCAACCACCTTCGAAGTCAGATTATGGCCGCAGGCAGATGCATTATCCAGAACTGGTTACAAACTCGCCGAGTGTCGCCGCAATCTTTAGTGTCATCTCCAGAGTCCTTATTGGTCAGTGACCAGCTTTAAAGTGTACGGTCTGCACGATGCCTGGAAATGGGCTTATCGGCCGACAACTGACTGATATGTGATTCTGGCTATACATACATACTTATTTGATTGTGGTGCTAGATCTTAATTTGGGCAGGGCTGGTTGTTTTTTGATTGGGCAGCTAACCGGTGCTTTGTTTTCAAGACTTAAGCACAACCTACATCTCACGGCATAATGAGTGATATTTTACAGGCGAAATATAAACCGATCTGGGCATCACGGAAGAGAGAAATGTGGTTTACAAAAATGTAAAAAATGCATTTGCAATACATCCATAGAATCGACCTTATAAAAAAACTCCGCCCATAGAATTTTAAAAACAAAATCAATACAAAATCCGTAGAATGGGCAATCCTGTCTACCAACACCAAGGTCACAAGTATTTCTTAATAAAAGGGCAAAATTATTTGCTATCGAATGTACTAATTTTATCTGTGTAAGGTGGAGTTTACATTTTTGATAGCCATTTTGTTTTTCGTTCATTTGAGGGTGAATGTCGCGGCCACTTTGGATTTTTTTCAAAATTTACTTTTCAGCAATGTTTAGGGGTATAATTATAGTAATATTAAATATTTAAAAATGGCGGACCTTTTGCATTTGAAGGTCAAATAAAGGTCGTTCTTTTCCAAAGACACTCGATATAAATTTCTCGAATAAAAATCTTTGAGCAATCATAGTTTGAGCTTTCATGGGCGATAAACCATATAAAATACGGGGTTTTATTACCATTCTTGCGGTCAATTTATGTTTTGCTAATTTGAAGGTGAAGGTCCCAAAACATAGAATATTACTCAACAGATTCAAATTCAGCACACCCAAATTATGTAAAAACAAGTGGATAATACAGAATCACAACGATAGATGTTCACGTATCAACAACCCCTAATTCCAGACAAGTATGGGGGTACCACCATATAAGCGGTCGAAATAAAAAAATGATACCAAAATTTGATTGTACATACTACCTGGCATTGCTCCTGCATAGCTATTCTGAGATATCTGAAATAGTCCGCCGGTTGAACGAAAAACATTTTTTGGTGTCCCTGCTCCTAGACTCCTATGATGTTTTCATGCCAAAATATCCAGGGACTTAACTAACCAGCAGCAGTGACAAAGTAATCTAGTTCTGTTTTTTATATTAAAATCTAATTCAAATAAGAGATAAAACAGGTCCATTAGAGCAGAAATCGTATTTGTCTCTGCTAAGAGTAATACAACATGAATTGCAACAAAGATTTGATTCATTACATATCATTGGCTCTACTTGCAGAATGATTCACTATACACAGGGAAGTGTGAATAGCTATTATATTCTATTCCCGATTTTACTAATGATTTCATTGTGACTAGCTCAGTCAGTTATTATTGTGTTTTTATTTTACTGACAGGATCAACTTTAAAAAATATTATTTTAAAGATAGACGTACTTTTGTATTTCATGAATTCAGACACTTCAATTATTTTTCCTATGGAGGCTCCACAATTTATTTTGATAGCATTTTTTATTCCAAAAACAATAACATCATCCCTGTAGATATTCTAGATGGGCATTACTAGTAATTGTGTCACGCGCACGCGCAAGTAATTAAAGATCCTCTGTCATGGGAGATGGCCATGAGATGTCATTATACAAGCTAACCTGGGGGACGGGGGTTTTCAGAGGTCACTAAATAATATAAATTACGCTACAGATCACTCGCCAAAAACGTAGAGATATGTTGTTGTTTGTATTTCATTTGAACAAGAAAGCAATGTCTTGTGGAGTTTAAAGATAGTTAGATTAGATATAATTTGTTTTATTTCAATGAATCTACTACATAGCAGTGTGGAGTGTCCCACAGGTACTATGTAAGTACTACGAATCTGATAATCTCTTAGCCTGTACCACCTTTGAAGGAGACCTATATACAGAGCTCGTCCATTTAAATTGCGTGACGGTGCTGATACTTCTTGATTATTTAGAACTGAATTTTTTAGCTGAAATTTCCTGGAATAAATCTAAAGGATCCGGTATTGTGACGATATAAGATCCATTAAGTATTAAAGTATCTCGTTTTTACCGTGAGGCGTCCTACCTTCATAGTTAGAAGCTAGTACTTCCAACATGTTCACCATGTTCACTGAACTTGATCTCGAATCAACCCATTGGATATGTAGATCCCCCCCCCCCCACCCAAATAAAGTATACTCATGACCACAAAATAATATCAATGTTTTGAGAAATATCACATTTAAATAAGCTAAATATAAAGTGCGAAATAAAATGAGTCCAATTGTCCGAGAGGGGAACCGGTCAACTCGTACCCATGTCAACTCGTGCCCATGTCAACTCGTACCCATGTTAACTCGTATCACCAATGGATGTCAACTCGTACCACAAGTGATGGCAACTCGTACCACCATTACATTGTCAACTCGTACCCAACAAGGCAAGTATCAGGTGATGGTATGAGTTGACATCTATTATCACACAACAGATGTCAACTCGTACCCATGTAAACTCTCACCCATGTCAACTCGTACCACTAATAGATGTCAACTCGTACCACAGTTGCCACAAGTGATGTCAACTCGTACCCAAGAATGTGAGTATCAGAGGATGGTATGAGTTGATTCCGCTTGCCACACAACAGAGGTCAACTCATACCATCATTACGCCTAGATGTTTATTTACGGCGTGCGTCATAGTGATGAAAAGTCAGGAAGGGTGATGACAAAACTTTGCGGTGACAATGTAATGCCTCCAGGCAAAAACACTTTTAGTTTAAATTTTAACACGTGTATGTAGTGTTGAAGCTGTGATAGCAAATATATGAATGACTCCGGTACCGAGGTGCGATGTCGGCATACAGTTGATGTCATAATTAATAGTAAATATCACATTTAAAATTTATCTTGCCGTATGCCGCCAGCCTTCCCAGTTAGGTCAGACCGTCAGACTACCAGTCTGACCTTGACAACAGGTGTGTGTGATGCAGGTACGAAAAGGAGGGGGTGCGAGCAACATGAATATTCATTATGACGTCACCGGTTTACTGACTGTGGTATGGAGGTCACACTCAGGTCAGATTGTATGGCCTGCAGGAGTTGGACAGGGAAGAGGGGGGCTCTGAACTCATAGCACATATAGGTGATATCAAGGAGTCTGCCGGTAGCAGACAACTGGTTAGATGAAGATGTATGCCGCATGCTATATTTTACAACCTTTCAGTTTATAATTTAACTGCGCGTGTGGCAGGCCTATTAAATTCAATTTTATTTATTACTCAGACCAAAACACAAAACAAACATGTTGTGTTGTGTTTAGTTATTTGTATGTATGACACTCACTGTACACTTACCAGCAGTAATATAATATAGGTCAGCTATTTTAACAAATTTAAACTGGTTCAATATTGTCATAAAAATAATAGGAATGTTGCTTGTTGTGATCTGCTCCTTGTTGACAATCATACGAGATGTGTGTTTAAAAATGATTTTTTTTTTTCATTTAGACATCAGTGCCGGTGCTCAAAGCTGTACCATTAATTTTAAAAATTACGTGGATTTTGACGGCAATAAATGGTTTGGTGGAGATAAAGATGATTTTAGAACAGCCGCATTTGATCAAGATGGCGACTAACACACGTAATAACCTTATAATTATCACCTATATTATTACATTATTATGTGTAAATATTGTGTTGTTATCTATGTCATCGTTGTGCTATAAAGTCTTATTATCTTCTAGATCGAGTGCAATGAGACAGCATCAAACCAGGTGAGGACATAAATTCCACTGTAAGGTTCATTTCAACTGTTTTTGTCAGTTGATACTTCTTATTGGAGGGAATTGCATTTTGCTTGTTTTTGAATGCGGTCTTGTCATTAGCAGAACTCAGCATTTTATGTTACCTTGTATTTACTATGTTTGCCTTCCGTGCATTCATGGCAGTTGGTGGATCGGTATGGATAGATATATTTTTCAGAGTTTTTAATTTATATAGCATTTAAAAATGATATCCAGGTCAGATTCTATTATAAAGTGAAAAATGTCAAGGATATCAATAAGGGCAGCTGTAACTGCAAACTTTCAGAATATTGCATTATGTGAACGCATCACTTGAAGATTTATGCTTCAGTCTTAATAGGAAATGAGCGTAAATGACATAATTATATGCTTGCTATGTTTAATAGGCTACTAGATCAGACCTTGCTACCGTTTTTGCTGACTGACTTTAAGTATGCTGAGTATGTCCCTCTTAGTAAGAACTCTATTATAACATCATTGATATGGAGAATATAATTTGGCAACACTAATTTCACTTGTGATATAGGCATTTACCAGGTACGGGTCCAGCCGTTTATAAATGGCCGCCCATTTTAAAACGACCGTGTATTTATAAGCACTCGCAGCACACTTTCGGCGAGTTTTCATAAACACCCGGGATTTTCTAAACGGTCGGCTATTATGACTGGTTAACTGTACATTTTATTCCATAATATCAGATATGTTCTCTTAACTATACCAGATTTGGTATAATGTATAAATTGACACGACACATTACTGCTTAGTAATGCACTTAGGAAGCAGAATCTACGATGCTTTAACTGGTAAAAATAGCCCCACCTCCTTTTATTAAAAGTGTCATTGCTGAAAGATGTATACGTTTCCGGTACAGTCTCCTAATACCATGTGGTGGTGGCTAAAGTGATGATCAACTTGTATGCGTAGTTTGCATTTTCCATGATCATCTATTTTGTACACACGATTTAGTGCACAAAAACAGAGATACAATTCCGGAGTTTATAGTCATTCGTCGCTCACTTCCTAGGTATAAGTTAAACGGAGATTTACCTTACAAAAAGAATTAAAATGTAGATTATTATATAGTTAACTAAACTGCTTTTTCATATTACAAATTCGTATGAAGTTATGCTCTGTAACTCGTGATTTTATTAGGCTGGTCTCTTTGCTGTACACATGAACAAGGCCCACCGTTTATAAACGCCCGGGTGTTTATATACACTTGCCGAAAGTGTGCTGCGAGTTCTCATAAACGGTCTTTATTTACATGGCCGGACATTTATAAACGGCTGGACCCGTATCTGTTTACGCTACCATATACTTACATTATTTGTATAATGCCGGTTCAACTTAGAAACGATGTCATATGTAACCGCATCAAGGTTGACTTTATCAGTGTTTATATCAAGATAGATATAATAAAAATCAGGATAATAAAACCCTAAACAGCTTTGCTTTTTTTAATTTTGTAACTGACCGCGTAATGCATAAACCTGTTAACATGATATGCATATCTGGCTGATTTACTTGTTCGGCCGAAACCTCAAAATACCTACGCTCCACTAATTCGAATATATTTGTTGTTCCTCGTATAAAGACTAAAACTGGGTCAAGAGCTTCCTCTATATCTGGTCCAGCCTTATGGAACGCCTTGCCTGTGCCAATACGTAATGGCAAAACAATCTTAACATTCCGGAAATTACTTAAATCCCACCTATTTGACCTGGCTCTTCCACCCAAGTCCCTCAGCAGAACGGCTCCCTGTTGACGAACCTGCTTTGGCCTCGATTATGACACATGATCACGCTAAGGATTTGTGCGCCTCTGAGCTCGGTCCGCTGAGGATATAGGCGGTATAGAAGTTTTATTGATTGATTGATTGATTGATTGATTGATTGATTGATTGATTGATTGATTGATTGATTGATTGATTGATTGATTGATTGATTGATTGATCGATCGATCGATTGATTGATTGATTGATTGATTGATTGATTGATTGATTGATTGATTGATTGATTGATTGATTGATTGATTGATTGATTAATTGATTGATTGATTGATTGATTGATTGATTGATTGATTGATTGATTGATTGATTGATTGATTGATTGATTGATTGATTGATTGATTGATTGATTGATTGATTGAAGCACACTCCCCGCTGTTCATAGAAAAAGTGTAGGATTAAATTGCATAATAATATGAAATGGGCAGTGCCCCCGGAGACGGCAGAAAGAGCTCGGCTATAATGTTACTATCTGCTTTAACATGGGAATTGATGCTTAATATTTTTATTCTATAAAATAACAATTAAACTTTAGGTCATAATAACATAGGCTATTCGAAATATTCAAATTGCATACGCATGTTGTAGGTTTAGGAGTAGAGATGCCAATTGAGTAAAAACAGATATAGGTAACGAATTAATTTACTTTGTTGTCCTGATTTGAAAAATATTTTTATGTGGACCAGAAACCCGGATATGTTCATTAACATTAATAAGCTGATTCTGTCATACAGTTTGCAAATTAAATGTTTTTTAATGTTAATTTTTTAGAAAGTATTTCTAAAAAGTCATTAAAAAAGTGTAGGTATTATAAGTTTATTCTTTATATTCTTATAGCCTATCCCACTATCTAGTCTACACGCACCAACCACCTTCGAAGTCAGATTATGGCCGCAGGCAGATGCATTATCCAGAACTGGTTACAAACTCGCCGAGTGTCGCCGCAATCTTTAGTGTCATCTCCAGAGTCCTTATTGGTCAGTGACCAGCTTTAAAGTGTACGGTCTGCACGATGCCTGGAAATGGGCTTATCGGCCGACAACTGACTGATATGTGATTCTGGCTATACATACATACTTAATTGATTGTGGTGCTAGATCTTAATTTGGGCAAGGCTGGTTGTTTTTTGATTGGGCAGCTAACCGGTGCTTTGTTTTCAAGACTTAAGCACAACCTACATCTCACGGCATAATGAGTGATATTTTACAGGCGAAATATAAACCGATCTGGGCATCACGGAAGAGAGAAATGTGGTTTACGAAAATGTAAAAAATGCATTTGCAATACATCCATAGAATCGACCTTATAAAAAAACTCCGCCCATAGAATTTTAAAAACAAAATCAATACAAAATCCGTAGAATGGGCAATCCTGTCTACCAACACCAAGGTCACAAGTATTTCTTAATAAAAGGGCAAAATTATTTGCTATCGAATGTACTAATTTTATCTGTGTAAGGTGGAGTTTACATTTTTGATAGCCATTTTGTTTTTCGTTCATTTGAGGGTGAATGTCGCGGCCACTTTGGATTTTTTTCAAAATTTACTTGTCAGCAATGTTTAGGGGTATAATTATAGTAATATTAAATATTTAAAAATGGCGGATCTTTTGCATTTGAAGGTCAAATAAAGGTCGTTCTTTTCCAAAGACACTCGATATAAATTTCTCGAATAAAAATCTTTGAGCAATCATAGTTTGAGCTTTCATGGGCGATAAACCATATAAAATACGGGGTTTTATTACCATTCTTGCGGTCAATTTATGTTTTGCTAATTTGAAGGTGAAGGTCTCAAAACATAGAATATTACTCAACAGATTCAAATTCAGCACACCCAAATTATGTAAAAACAAGTGGATAATACAGAATCACAACGATAGATGTTCACGTATCAACAACCCCTAATTCCAGACAAGTATGGGGGTACCACCATATAAGCGGTCGAAATAAAAAAATGATACCAAAATTTGATTGTACATACTACCTGGCATTGCTCCTGCATAGCTATTCTGAGATATCTGAGATAGTCCGCCGGTTGAACGAAAAACATTTTTTGGTGTCCCTGCTCCTAGACAAAATATCCAGGGACTTAACTAACCAGCAGCAGTGACAAAGTAATCTAGTTCTGTTTTTTATATTAAAATCTAATTCAAATAAGAGATAAAACAGGTCCATTAGAGCAGAAATCGTATTTGTCTCTGCTAAGAGTAATACAACATGAATTGCAACAAAGATTTGATTCATTACATATCATTGGCTCTACTTGCAGAATGATTCACTATACACAGGGAAGTGTGAATAGCTATTATATTCTATTCCCGATTTTACTAATGATTTCATTGTGACTAGCTCAGTCAGTTATTATTGTGTTTTTATTTTACTGACAGGATCAACTTTAAAAAATATTATTTTAAAGATAGACGTACTTTTGTATTTCATGAATTCAGACACTTCAATTATTTTTCCTATGGAGGCTCCACAATTTATTTTGATAGCATTTTTTATTCCAAAAACAATAACATCATCCCTGTAGATATTCTAGATGGGCATTACTAGTAATTGTGTCACGCGCACGCGCAAGTAATTAAAGATCCTCTGTCATGGGAGATGGCCATGAGATGTCATTATACAAGCTAACCTGGGGGACGGGGGTTTTCAGAGGTCACTAAATAATATAAATTACGCTACAGATCACTCGCCAAAAACGTAGAGATATGTTGTTGTTTGTATTTCATTTGAACAAGAAAGCAATGTCTTGTGGAGTTTAAAGATAGTTAGATTAGATATAATTTGTTTTATTTCAATGAATCTACTACATAGCAGTGTGGAGTGTCCCACAGGTACTATGTAAGTACTACGAATCTGATAATCTCTTAGCCTGTACCACCTTTGAAGGAGACCTATATACAGAGCTCGTCCATTTAAATTGCGTGACGGTGCTGATACTTCTTGATTATTTAGAACTGAATTTTTTAGCTGAAATTTCCTTGAATAAATCTAAAGGATCCGGTATTGTGACGATATAAGATCCATTAAGTATTAAAGTATCTCGTTTTTACCGTGAGGCGTCCTACCTTCATAGTTAGAAGCTAGTACTTCCAACATGTTCACCATGTTCACTGAACTTGATCTCGAATCAACCCATTGGATATGTAGATCCCCCCCCCCCCCCACCCAAATAAAGTATACTCATGACCACAAAATAATATCAAGGTTTTGAGAAATATCACATTTAAATAAGCTAAATATAAAGGGCGAAATAAAATGAGTCCAATTGTCCGAGAGGGGAACCGGTCAACTCGTACCCATGTCAACTCGTGCCCATGTCAACTCGTACCCATGTTAACTCGTAACACCAATGGATGTCAACTCGTACCACAAGTGATGGCAACTCGTACCACCATTACATTGTCAACTCGTACCCAACAAGGCAAGTATCAGGTGATGGTATGAGTTGACATCTATTATCACACAACAGATGTCAACTCGTACCCATGTAAACTCTCACCCATGTCAACTCGTACCACTAATAGATGTCAACTCGTACCACAGTTGCCACAAGTGATGTCAACTCGTACCCAAGAATGTGAGTATCAGAGGATGGTATGAGTTGATTCCGCTTGCCACACAACAGAGGTCAACTCATACCATCATTACGCCTAGATGTTTATTTACGGCGTGCGTCATAGTGATGAAAAGTCAGGAAGGGTGATGACAAAACTTTGCGGTGACAATGTAATGCCTCCAGGCAAAAACACTTATAGTTTAAATTTTAACACGTGTATGTAGTGTTGAAGCTGTGATAGCAAATATATGAATGACTCCGGTACCGAGGTGCGATGTCGGCATACAGTTGATGTCATAATTAATAGTAAATATCACATTTAAAATTTATCTTGCCGTATGCCGCCAGCCTTCCCAGTTAGGTCAGACCGTCAGACTACCAGTCTGACCTTGACAACAGGTGTGTGTGATGCAGGTACGAAAAGGAGGGGGTGCGAGCAACATGAATATTCATTATGACGTCACCGGTTTACTGACTGTGGTATGGAGGTCACACTCAGGTCAGATTGTATGGCCTGCAGGAGTTGGGCAGGGAAGAGGGGGGCTCTGAACTCATAGCACATATAGGTGATATCAAGGAGTCTGCCGGTAGCAGACAACTGGTTAGATGAAGATGTATGCCGCATGCTATATTTTACAACCTTTCAGTTTATAATTTAACTGCGCGTGTGGCAGGCCTATTAAATTCAATTTTATTTATTACTCAGACCAAAACATAGTATGGAGCACAATCTTATAACGTTGAATGTTATTTTGTTATATTACCCAACATGATCTTATGTCATTGGGCCCAAATAATAATTTCACCACAGCACAGAGAACGTTGACTAGTGACATATCATGAAACGTCTTTCACACAATTAGTCTAGTAGGAAGAAGGGAGTATCGTGCACCCCCGGAAATCAGTTTCCGATTGATATTTCTAGATTTGAAAAAAGTTGGTTAAATGTCCCACATACCATTTTTATGCAAAATTGTTACGCCATTACTGGAGGAAGTATATTTCGCCATATCTCAGTCAATAATGCACATAGATCAACAATTAAGGTGTCTAGTCCCATGTTTTGAGGGTCTAATATCATTATAAAATAATTTTTGAAGTTATCAGATGTGTCTAAAAGATGCTGGTCAAGTATTGCCGTCATTAGCGAAAAGTCTAAGTATTGCTGTCTCTCCACGGATATCAATGACAACTGCATACATTCATTCATATTAGTCATTTATTTATTATGCTGACATAAAAGCGTCTAGACCTATGTCCTGATGCTCAACAAATGTAAAAATATGAATATTCAAGAGATTGGATATGTACGAGGCATGTAATAGTACTTATATATATGCACATTAGTTTCATCATTAGCGAATAAAAACCGAAAACTGCACACGTTTCCTTCTAGACATAATGTATTTCTGAAGATTTAATGACACAATAACACCATAACAGAATAACACCATGTTATGTTCCAGTACACGACATGTTGTGGAATGTATGCTAGAATGTAAATTAGCATGTCCTAGCACATAAAAACACTATGATATGTCCTAGTAGGCTATATGATATGTACAATGCAAGCTGTGTTTGAAACAGAACAGTTAGGACTGGCAATAAGATTCTGAAGGGTCCAGTCCAACCATTCACTCATCACTTTCATCGAAACTGTCAAACTCCTAATTTTCATCGCGTTCCTCATGATCAACCTGGTCATCTGCTTCCCGATCACCAGTATCCCGGAGATCAACCAGAGAGGTTGGCAAGACATCACCACATGATCACAGAGGTTCCAGGACTTCCAGGTCAGTCTTCATAAAGCCCTGTTGCACCTCGTCCTCGTACAGTTTTGTAATTTCACTTATACAAAGCAACCCGATAGATCACATGCTGGATGTGTGGCTACAACGTAGACTGGTACGGGGAAGGCGAGACAGGTCGACCCCGGACTTGGAAATGAGTTTCTTGTCCTCTCTCACCATCTTGTGGGACAGCTTCACATGGACGGCGTTCACAGAAGAATTACTAATGTGTCCGTACACCAAATATGTAAACTGCTACAGCTGTTTCTTCACATGAGCCTTGATGTTCCAGTCGTCACCCCATTTGTGGAACCTGGGATTCTTTTCCAGCTTTTTAGGTGGTCCCACCTCTCCCTTGCCTTTGAAGGAGCTGGTGCAATCATCTCCAGTAAAAGCACAGTAGCCAAGGAGAGTGACACAGTAGTCTTCTCCGAGAGACTCAACCAGGTCAGATAATTGTATTTTGATAATATCTGTGTGATTCCCCTTTCCTGTGTCCAGGTACACAGTCAACTTGATTGAATGGGCATTAAGCAGTAGAATCACAAATATGTCTGCTTATGAGGGTTCTGACCACATCGTATTTAAATCCCAGGGCAGCGGCATGATGAAGGTACAGTACCGGTACCACCCTCGTATCAGTCTATTCGTGGTTGTTGTGGATAGTGGGTAGGTACTACACTTTCACCTGTGTTTTTTATAAATAGGAACACTTGGCATGATGAAAACAACATATTATGTGAATAGACAGCACAGTAGCAAGACCAGTAACAACACAATCTTAACTCGCCATCTCTTGTAACAAATTGATGAGTTCTGACCTCCACAATGAGGACTACCATATTTGTTCTGTCCAGCATAGAAGTGCAGGGGTAGAGCTAAGACCAATTTTTCTACTGGCCTGGAGGGCCAGTTGTACCTAATAGTTACTGGCCCTCCACCGAAATCACTGGCCCTGATTTTTATGATCAAAATACGAATATAGCTCTGTAAATTTGAGCAATAGCCTGATTCATAATAGTAACTTAACAAAACCGAGAAAACTAAATTAAATGTGTTTTTTTTGTCGAGTTTTGGTGATTAGTATTAACAATGATTTAACCGAATATTTGTCTATCGTAGAATTGTTAATCGTACGTTTAACGTGCACTGCAACGGTGTTGATTTGATGCTGGTTCGGCAAAGGTGACAGCATCATGCTGTTGTGTATGCTGGATAAGCATGGCATAGGCCTACATGAAAGGTGGAGGTCGTTTTGATTCAGGCCGTTAACAACCAAAGATTTAGTGCAGATCACGAATTTCATTTTAGTAGGCTACTTGTGGCAAAAATGAGAGGAAAACGTGTCACCATTTAGGTCGCAACATTAGCCTATTATTATCAGTTTTAGAGTTAGTCAAATTAGATTCGAAAGATTTTATTTAATCCTCCTTCTTTCTCCAGGCTTGAGTTTTAGTAAATAAATAAAAGACTTTTGCCAACACATCCACATTGAAAGCTAGTTCTACGATCTTCAATGCTGTTCACAACAGTCTAACTTTGCACCCGTTGAGGTGCGATGCCTGTCACCACTTCTGAGTTGTGATCGCTAATGGGCAGTTCCTAATGACTGCCATCACGCATTGCGTGTTGTGTTGTGCTCACACGTTATTCTGTTGTGACTTTACCAGCGTTTTTAAACATCACACGACCGGGAAAAATGACATTTGGCATAGGACCCTGGCCGTCATGAATATGATTGCAAATATTGAGGCATGTGGTGTCTGTGATCACGTTCACCAACAAGAACCCGACAAAAAAAAGTTAAAACTAATGGAAAAGAAAAAGCTTACCTATTTATGGAAAATTACATGTAGACTGCCGGCCTCCAATGTCACGAGATATTAGGCATTTAATTGTGGTTCTGCCTGCTTGAACCAGCTTGAAATTCTAATGAATTATCAATTTGCGATAACGCTTGGCAACGACAGAACGGTACCAGAGTAAATGGAATACGAAAATAACGCATGGGCATGACACAAACTTCCAAATCACATTACTTTTTTTCTGAAATCCAGTGTGAAAATATCAGCTGGCCAGACGGGCCAGTCATAGGCAAACCTGACTGGCCCTCCTATATTTTCACTGGCCACGGGCCAGCGCTTAAATCGACCCCTGGAAGTGACATATTTACCACTTCATACAGCAGGAGCTGGTATGGCAGATTTTCAGAGGTAGCGTCTTCTAGAACGTAGGGCATAGTGAAGGAAAGTAACTTTGTTGATCTTGGAGAAAACCCCATTTGGTTACCCAAGGTTGGTTACCCAAGGCAAGGATGTACATGTACAGTTATAAGCCATATATACTTAATTAGCTCTTCCAAGTCCATTTGTTCATTTAGACTTTACGAGGAGCGGGAATGCCAGGTGGCTTTGCTCCTGGTACTGTATGATAGTTTTACATAGTAACACATGTTACACAGCTTACCATTTGAAAAACAATGAATCTAGTTGTGAATGGGATTATAACTGATTACCTTTCCTTGTGTGGAAGTGATGTTGATCTTGTTGTTGTCTGCTTTTAGGAAGTATGTTCCATATTGTCGAATCGTGGCCACTAGTGGCCACTATTGGTCTTGTGAAAGCCCACATAATGTTCATAGTTGCCAAAAAGTGAACCGGGATTTTCTTTTAAGTTCAAGGTTTTTTTATTGATAAGTCTTTATATACACCCTGAGAACATTTTTAGCTTTGTTGGCATCGCGCCAGCTTTGGGGAGAATTTTTTATAATCTAATTTGCATAATTCACCCTAATTAACATACTGAGCCGTTTTTATAATACAACTTTTTAACAAATACGCGTGGAAACAAGTGTTATACCACTTTTTCGAATAAGTTCGGCATGAGGAAGTGATTTCCGACGTTATTTTTGCGATTGAAGGTCAAGGTCAACTATATATGGCAAGGTCAAGGCTGAAATAATCTCGAAATGCGAATTGATCATGTATATATGACACACGTGGTTTAATTGTACAGGTTTGTTTCAATCCCTGCTCTTTTAAACATGTCTGCATCATTATAAATATTATAAGATATGTGCCAATTTAGATGCTTGCTAAGCTCATTTGCATAATTCACTCTAATTAACATAATTGACCATTATATGTGATGAAACAACTTTTTTTGCCAATATTCTTCAGATATAATGTTATTTATGTGTAATGCGTTTTTTAATAAGTTTGACGCGACCGAGAAATGTTTGACATATTTGAAAAAAATCTCATGTGGTAATTTGCATAATTCACGCTAATTAACATAATAATAATAATAGTAATAATAATAATAATAAGTGGTGTTTATTCAACTAAAAAGACATGGCAGCCAAAAGGCTGAAGAATTGTCATTTTACATAAAAAAATAAATACAATATATACATGATGCGATATTAAAATTGACTAAGTTGAATAAGTTAAATAAGTTAGATAAGTTAAGTAAGTTAAAAGGCATTTTCCGGAAACACATGATCTGCAGGCACAATGACTAGGTAGAATATATCAAACATTATTCAATAATTTAATAAAGAACATAATTGGGCTGGAGCTGAAACGACCAGACTTGGTAGGCATAGTGGATAATTTGTTCTTATTACGGAGGTTGTGGTGATGACACTGGCCTCTACGGGGTGGTAACCAGTTGCTAAAATCAGTGCTTTCGGCAAGTCCACTGGCAAAGTTCAAACATAATTAGCCACTATGATAGTAATTTAACATATAGGTCACGAAACATGTGTATTACCACTTTTTCGTATAATTTTGACGGCAGGAAGTGATTTTGCATGTTATTTTTGCAATTAGACGTCAATTTCAGCTTAATATGCCAAGTACCAGATTAAGTTGTCGCCAATGTTGTCATAATATAGATAAACTCGTGTCGCTAGCTGTCAAACCTTAACATATCGGGTTCCTTTAAGCATTCATTATTAGATTTGCACCATAAATTATATTAGTATTAATCAATATTAATAGATTGAAAAGTCAGATTTAGGACATTTTTTATTCAAATACATTGAACACGATTTTGCTTTTGGTCAATGTATTATTGAGTCAAGCCATTAAATAATATTCACCAGTGCACTTATATGATATGTAGGGTTTGCAAAATCATTACACCTATATCACCGTAATTCCGATATCTAACCTTTCTGCTGCTGAATTGTTTGTTGCTATTTTTCGTCAATTTAAGCTGGAATTGCAAACGCAATTTCCCGCTTCATTGACGAAAAGTCTATATTATATTTATTTAAAAACAGACATCTCTCAGATTCAATTTTTTTATAAAATGATCAACTTCCACAAATTATTTTTTCGATTTTTGAACTGGCTTCAAATCGTCTATGTACGGGCCGTGTAGTACAGGGGTTAAGAATTGGAAAATTATTTCAATATATTTGATTATAATATCGAAAAATTACACTATACTCGCAGTATATATCAGTGTAATAATGTCAGAATATAATAGGCCTACTATGTTTCGGAAGATGTACTTATATATATTTATACTTCGAGATTTAACACGTTCGTAACCAATTCAGTCAGATGTCAGAATATATCATCATACCGGCGAAATATGACACTGTATACTTGTATTGCAAACTCGCAATATGGAATCAATGACAATCCTATACCAAGCCTATGCCGCTTTGTGGCAGGTGTTGAAACCATGATGTCAAAATATGTCAAATCAATTTTTAAAAAATGGCTATATAGGCCTAATATAATATGTTTCCGAAAATCATGATTGTGTCAATATGTTTACAAAATAAGACACTATCGTGTTAAAATATGAGAGCTGCATATCATGATGATATATTATAATGTCAGAATATGGCGTTATTAGTGTCTGGATATGACATGATAAGGATAGTTTCTGGGTATGACATATTCAAATGAAAAGTGAGATTCACATGATAGAACCCACCATAATTGTATTAGAATATCACAGTATCGTGTCAGGATTAAAAAACTGTGATTATACGACTTAATAATGTCTGACCATGGCATTATAATAGAACAAAATTATACTAAGATATTAGGTAAAACGGCTGCTTTTATGGCAGCACTTTTATGGCAGCATAGGCCTACTGCCATAAAAAGTGCTATATCGTAATAGCATGTCATTATAATATCAGAATTAACAATGCATGACACTATTGTGAAAGGTGTCGACACTGTATTATTATATTCATAATTATATCGCTATTATAATTCAATGTTACTTTTATATATATTGCACTAAAGGACATTTGAATGTTAACACATCATGGCATTTATGTTATCAAGTAGTACATGGCACTGAGTTGAGAGAATAGGACATAACAGCATAATCTCAATATATATGAAGTTATAAATAATATTATACTACAAGGATAGAATACATCGACGCAATGAGATAGTTTACGATTATAGACATTATGATATCACATATATTTTTTTAATTGTTGTGATATATTATATATTATATATATAATTTTATATATATATATTTTTAATTGTTGTGATATATTATATATTATAACAATACGGCGTAATGGTTTACCCTTCTTTATATTTCCATTGACTGCAATGTGAAAATATGACCCTTCAATACCACGATGCAGTTATGTCAGATTATGATACAATAATGTCATCGTATGCCACTATATATTCAGATTATAGAGTTATAATGTCAGAATATGACAACATATTGTTTGGTTGTAGTACAATAACTTGACAAAAACCTAAATTGAGAAAAAAAACTGAATTAGGGTATTGTAATCAATGTCTTTAGATTGGTCAAAACGTTATTTCTAATTCGCCAGATGTTATTACTATATGTTTAAATTGATATTGTTTTGACATTATTATTATACACCCCCCCCCCCCCCCAGAAAAAATCAAAAGCTATCAGATTTTTTCGAATTCTACGCAGGTCGCAGATATATAGTAGAAGCATGACCTACATATTTAAGATATCTGTTTTCGAAAATTCTGGCTACTGTTTGGCTGATGAAGATGAATTTGTGCTTGACCTAGAATTAGGTCTGGAAATTATGTAGTGGTAGTAAATTATTGCTTTACGTCACTTTTCGGCGCAAATGATCATTTTTTAAGGCACATAATCATAGTTCAATTAGTTAAGAAGATATTTTAACACAACGGCTAAAACTTATAATACTAGTATGTATTAGGCAGTGACGAGTGTTTTAATGCGCGAAATTGCTCTAAATTGTTTTTACGAATATCACTGTTAGTATATCATAAATACGTGAGACAACGCATGAGCGTGGTCGTTGAATCTTGTACACCAGTGGTGCTAGATAAGAAGGAGTTTGACTATTTTCAGATTTTATGAAGTGCTGCTAATTGATAATGAAAAAAATTAACCATGTAATTATATGATGTATATCTGTGTAAGCCAGTGACCAACATTTTGTGTCAACGGTACACACATTTAGTGTCACCCGGATGTGAACAATTAAATAAGAGGTTAAATATTATTTTCAGCTTTAGATATTCACATCGTTGTATTTTTAAAGAACTGTAGCAAATAACGTCAGAAATCACTTCCTCGGGTTAAAGTTATTCGAAAAAATGGTAATAAACTTGTTTCTACAACAATTTATTAAAAACTTATATTATAAATGGGTATGTATGTTAATTAGGGTTACTTATACAAATTAGCTTATTGAGGTCGCACATATCTAATCATGTTTATAAATTTATATCTAATGATGTTTATAAAGATCCATACATGTTTTAAAGGTCACGGAATAAAAAAAATCCTGTACCATTAACACATATGTGACATATAAACAAACATAAAGTAATAGTTTGGCAATATTTCAGCCTTGACCTTGACATTTTCAGTTGACCTTGACCTTCAATTGTTAAAATAACGCCGGAAATCACCTCCTCGGGTTAAAGTTATTCAAAAAAATGGTATTACACTTGTTAAAGTTATATTTTAAATGGCTAGGTATGTTTATTAGGGTGAATTATGCAAATTAGCTTATATAAAAATCTCCCCAAAGTTGGCGCAACGCCAACAAAGCTGAAAATGCTTGAAATATGCACATGAACACAAATCAAGAAAAAAACCATGGACTTAAAAGAAAATCCCGGTCCACTACATGAATGATGGTGCTGCCAACTAGACTATAAGGCAAAAAAGGAGAGCGATGTCCTGGTACTTATCTGTACTTCAAATGATGTAAGCTTTTTCAAGAGCATCAACAACAATGATAACAGAAATGCACAGAAGCCAGAATAAAAATGCAACATTTGTTCTGTTTGGGAATTTACCATGATTTTTGTAGTGTGTTATTATGTAGCCGTTGCAGCAGTTTATTCAGTTCTTCGACATAAAGCAAGTGCAATGAAGATAGCAAGAGGACCTCATTCTGTTGGACAACATGTTCTCCAGTACGAGGACAAGTGCCTTCTCATGCGCAGATGACATACAGGCATGATTCGTATTATTTGGCCCTCCAGCTCTTATAATTATGGTTAGCGAATCCTGCGCAGAAAGATCTCAAGCGTGATTGGTTCTGTTTGGACTTGGCAGCAAAGATGTCGTTGTTTTTCACCAGTTGATGACGTCGATTTAGACACATTAGATCTTTGTGAGATTGATGCTTCTGGTTCTGTTTCATTTCCCAGAAGATTGAGCGTTGATGACACTGTTGATTATGCTCAACACTTTGCAGGTCATCTGGCAGAGATGCACGTATGTGGTCGCACACATCTTGCATACGTTATCATGCTTATAGGGACTCATGTGGTTGGTGGAAACGGCTATCCCAGATGCTATGAATCTGTTTTTTTCAGCAGCAGTTGCTTTTGCATTACTGAATGGCGTGAATCCACCATGATGGCAGCATATAAAGGATTCATGCACACTGTGCATGTTCGAGGCACTAGGATCTACGCTCTTGTCACGTTTTCTTTTAGACATGTTGGCCTAAGATCTATAGTGCCACCACCACTACATGCAAATATGGAATATCTACAATAACCAGTGGTGGTAGTAGAGGTGATAGATGCAACATATGCTACTACATGTATTTCTGCCACTTATAGCACTACCGACATTAAAGTGGAATGGAAGACAAAGCTGAAATAAAAACATAGATGCAACATTTGCGCTGCTATGTTGCTTACAGACATGCAAAGGACATATCAAATCACTCTGAAAATAGTTTTATTATGTTCTTTGACCCTCAAAACATAGGTCTGAAAACTTGTTATGTGCAGTTATCTTTAATATTGGCTGAGCTATGGCGAAAAATAGACTTTTCGTAAATGGCGGCACTATTTTGCACATTATCATGTGTTAGTCACATCTGATCACTTCACGAATAGTTTTATAATGCGCTTGGAACCTCAAAACATGGGGTTAGACACCTTAAATGTTGAGATATCTGCACTCTTGGTTGAGATATGACGAAACATACATTTTCCAGTAATGGCGGCACTAATTTGCATAAAAATGGTATGTGAGATATTTTGACAACTTTTTAACATAGCAAATCGTTTCTATGATATTTTTCCAATCTAGAAACATCACTTAGAAATTGATTTCCGGGGGTGAACGATACCCCCTTTTTCCTGCCCTACTATATGATCATAATGTATTACAGAAATTATTTTTCAAATTTAACTTAGATGGCAATGGTAATGGTTGAGAGGTTGTTATCACTGTCAGAACAGAATAAACACATCTCCGTAAATAATTGCGTCATACATAATCATGAATTATAATATTTTTGCAACATCACTTAAAGGGACTCAATCAGGCTAAAATCTTCAAAAAGTCGGTGATTTTATTCTGGCTTCTTAATATGACCATATGATGTAAACATGTCCATAGACTAGAACTGCAAAATTTTTTAATTTTTGTGCCGCGCATTCACCAGTTAAGCTAGATACAGAGACAAAATTCGCGTATTTCTTATTTTGGGCATGCATGACCGAAATAAGAAATTGGGAATTTCGGCTCTATATCTAGCCTAACTGGTGAATGCGCGGCACAAAAGTTAAAAACTTTTGCAGTTCTAGTCTATGGACATGTTTACATCATATGGTCATATTAAGAAGCCAAAATAAAATCACCGATTTTTTGACGATTTTAGCCTGATTGAGTCCCTTTAAATGCAAATTAAATTTTACCTCAATCATTATGGGTACGAGTTGACTGTCACCCGTCCCAGATTACTACTTTAACCCTTTAACAGCCTAATTGTTCAATTGGAATTTTCACTCACTTGAAGTTGTGTCTCGCTGACGCGATCCACAACTTCAAGTGAGTGAAAATTATAAAGATTTGACAAAATGGAGGTCAACTATTTTCAAATCTTACTGATTGCTGTCACATTTTATCTTTCAACATGTTTAAAATGTGGTACTTAATATTGTTAATAACAAATTGAAAAACCGAATATATTCGGGACCGGCATTGAAAGGGTTAATATGATGGAAAGGCATATTTTTCTTGAATATTATTAATAACGCAATTAGTCGTGTTCAAATTATAGCTACATGAGGTTATTAATAAGGAATAGAAATTGACAACCGAATGTGTGCGTATTCAGGGTGGTCTTATCGGATTATAGTAGGCTAATTTAATGTGTATAGGCCTACATGACGAGACGGAATACACAGTATACGAGTATGAACGATCTACATTTTCATGATTATGTGTAGTCATATCAAGGAGCTACCCTCATTGAGTTGTGTTTGCATGATCTCTGTAGCCAATAACGTTAGAGTATAACGCATGCTGTAGACCTACTTTTTACTTCTACTAGATGACTAGGTTCACCCCCAGAGTTGTCATTGTCTCCATTATGTATGTCACCCTGTGTGGTGAATGTACGGTTCACATTGTTGTACTTCATTAATACTTTAAACTGTACCACGTGTTTTGATGACGTAATAGCCATACATTGCACAACCTCCGGTGCTGATAGTAGATGCAGTACTGAGGAATCGAGATGCGCCAGGGCACATGGGCTCTCCTGGTCATGTCTTGCATAGTAGACAGTACTACCTCGTACATAGATTAGAGCTATGTCAGTCATTAAGGGATGGATGCGTGAAAATATGGCCAGACTTCCCACGGGATCTACATCATCACCTATGTCTATCTCATATAGGCGTCTACTGATAGGAGAGCTCCATATTATTATCCTCGTCTCAGACTCAGCACAGGTGGCGAACACATGACCTGCGGCCACCAGCTCACATATCGACAATCCATGCTTGGACGCTTTAACACAGTCTACTTGAGCTTTCTGGTTTACAACATGCCACACATAAACGCGTCCGTCATCCGTACCGTACGCCAAGCAATTTGTGGGGCACGCGATCACAGTAACCTGACAATCCTTGATGGCCACACGTAGTTCATCCTCTTCCGGTTGTGAGAAAGAGCGTACCAAGATAACCTCACTGCGCAGGTGCACGCAGAATATTTTTCGGTTCATATCACAGTGCACCATCATGACAGCTTCCCGGAAGACCAAGCAACGTGTACACGTTACGTCCCTGACATTTCTGCGCAGGCGCCATAATTTAAGTGTTCCGTCCAGACTGCTCGTCATAAGATATACGTTACCGGCGAAGGTCAAACACGTGATCTTGTCCAAATGATCATTCAATCGTGTTGCTGAACCTGCGCCACTTTCCATCAACAAAATATGGCGGCCATTACTGTGTACACACGCCACTAACTGTCCATCATCACTGACTGCTGGCGTAACGTCCAGACGACAAGACTCTGTGACTGATACATGTCTCTGAAAATGAATAAAAATATTCGTATATGTTTAAGACTGATAAATGACTAAGTATGGGTTTTTGAAATCGCACTTGTAAAATTCACGTATTTCAAATAATTATCAATCGGCATATACAGCAAGCCATTTTATACATCCAGAATGACATTGTATTTAGCTGCTGTCTTCGTGTTGTCTTTCACTGGTGTCGACTCTGACGGGTAGCTCTGAGCTTGCTAAAATCAAAGGAGAGTTGTCTACTTGAAAGTGTGCAATTATTTTTGCGCGGCGTTTCACAAGGCTCTGTGCTGGGTCCATGCCTATTTACTATGTATAGAGCTCTGAGCTCATTAAGAAAGCATCGCTTTTATACGAGTAAACATGATATCAATATAAATTTAACCCAATTCACAAACATAAATTCAACAAAACATGGATGTGGCCTTAGACCAGAATCTTTACTTTCTAACGTATGTAAATCAGGTTTGTACCATATTCTTGATCTGAGGTGCATACGCATACAATCATGTAAATAAAGGTATTGTCATTTATTTTGCATTAGATGACTGACCTGGAGTAAACGACTCCTGTGGACCACGGGTGGAAGACTCCATTGTCCTATAGATTCTAATCTAGTGTTGACAAAGTTCACCGTTACGTCTCTTTGCGACATAGGTGTCATGGTAGCGGTGGACGATGAAGAAGGCTGTGGAGAAATGCTGGCTAAAACACGGTTGTCTTTCATATTTTCTTCTCGGTCGTCTTCTGATATATGTATACTGGTAGCTGCCCATGCTTTGGTAGGCTTCTTACCTGCCATGTCAAGCCATCAAATTATTTGTGCAGCTTGTCTCAGATTACTAATCATCAGTTGTTTCTAAAACAAAAAACACAGTATCAGTTCATTGTATATTTTTTAAGGAGACATCAGTCCATTCCCTAGGCCTATTAATAAGCTACGGATGGCGACAATAAATGTCAGATCTATATCGAATCGAATCGCATTCTTTTCTGATATCGTGGAATCGGAGAAGCTTGACGCTGTCTCAGTAACGGAGACTTGGTTAACTACAAAGGAAACATCTGCATCCCTTACCGAAGTAACACCAAGATTGGTTTATACTCGTCCACAAACCACGCAAAGGACAAGGGGATGGCGTGGCCATTATGATAAACAAACTTATAGTAAACAACAGTTTCGAGGCCGTGTACTGTAATAGATAACGACTTCATCGTTCTGTGTGCATATATCATATGTTTGTATAGTCTGTAAGATTATCCGTCTGTATTTTTCAAACAACGTGAAGACCTCCTTGTTAATATGTCATCTGTGCCTGCACAATTATTTATTTTAGGAGATTTTAATCTTGATACACCATGTAGCCATACAGTAGGTTTATTGATTTAATATGAACATTTGGATGCAGTCAGCATATACATTACTCCACTCACATTCATGGCCATTGGCTTGACCTGTTCATCGGCGGTTCAACAAATCAAACACGTTCTGCAATATTCCCATCAGACGGGTTTTCTGACCATATGCCAGTGATGCCGATTGGAAGATCAATCTACAGAAGCATTATGTCAAACAGAGAATTACATACAACTATTGGTCTTAATCAATTTACACTAGATATTTGATCTTATTATAAACCATGGAACATTCAGTTGACGAACTATAGAATCAATTTTACAAAAAAAAAATCACCGATGGATTGTCATGCTCACAAATGCCAGAGGCAGACGAAATTGATAGTGCGACAAGCAAGCACCGCCAACTTGAGTGAGTCTGGCCGTCTTTCGACTGACACGTCGAAATATTCTAAACAACTACATCTGTGGAACAGATTGATGGCTAATGAGAGATGGTAGTACGTCAGCAAACAAATACATGAAAATGGAAAAAAAATCTAAATTAATTACGGGATATTGTAAACAACATCTTGCACAGAAAGACTATGTCATCCATTCCAAATACAGCAGCTCTATCATCTCATTGTTCAAGATTCTTTCTTTGTTAACAAAATTAAAAACAGTTATTGAAACAAAATCAAAATTCATTCAACCTCCTGAAATAAAATGACTTTTGACATGTTATGAACCACCTACCTGGAAGGAGGTAATGAAATTATTCCTGACAACATTCCCACTGTATATAGTCTCATCACGTGGATTTTTTTTTGGGGGGGGGGGTACTGTTGTATGGCCATTTCCTGTAGACATTTATTAGACAAATATATTCTTATAGCTGCTTTTTACAACGAATTGTTGTAAAATTTATGTATCAACGTATAATTTGTTTTATGATCCGAATAAAAATACAGAGTTAGCAAAATTATTCTATCCGATTGAAAATTAGTCTAAGAACTTTTGGTCAGATACCAAGAAGTCATTCAACAAAGTATTATATATGCCAGTCGCCAGATGTATGTTTCTGTTTCTTGTTACTACTGGCAAAGTTTGACACTGCTCAAATTAATTAAAATATATATGTTAAGATATATAAATGAGTCGAATGCTGGACTACAATCTCAGAAACTGATTTTTACATTGTAATACATTTGTTTATATATGTATTATTTTATTGTGAGAGACATGTCTTGCTAAAATTACAGTATTTTTCACAAGCATGCAACCGTACACCACTAATGAGTGTATTACTTCGTGGCAGTTTTTGATTGATCATTCAACATTTTAAATGTAAGTAAATTAGAGTGAGTTTTTAAGTTGTCCATCAAATATGGATGCTAAAAGGCCTAACCTTGGTGTTTGATTAGTCTCAACACTCATGTTTTCTCTTTCAGTTGGTCCAAAAGGGCTTACATATCTCCCATTTTCTTTAGAGTCTCAATTTTTTTCGATTTAATTGTGTTATTGATGTAAGGTTACGTCACCAGCATTGCAAGATATTCATAAAGCTATTGCACTCGCGGCTGTATTCAATAAACCATCATATACAATTTTGCATTGTGGGCTGACATGATTTACAAATAAAGTATTTACTTCAATCAATTATTAAATTGTGTCGCCTGATACCGGAAGTGACATGCAACGGTCTACATACATATATGCAACGATTACGTATATACATCTCCAACCAAAACATGATCGCAAAGGCTCAAGATGTGACTATGTTTACTGCTGAAGTCGTTGCATTGGCTTCCGGTCTCCTTTAGAATGAATTTTAGGATACTTTAGTCACCTATAAGACCTTCTGAAACAAGGAGCCAATATATCTAAAGGATCTTATATTAAACCTCCGAACCGTACTCGTGATCTTCATTCATTTGACCAAAATCTGTTATTTGTTCTTCCGACATGTCGGATTAAGACCAAGATGGTCTTAATCACTCACTCACTCACTCACTCACTCACTCACTCACTCACTCACTCACTCACTCACTCACTCACTCACTCACTCACTCACTCACTCACTCACTCACTCACTCACTCACTCACTCACTCACTCACTCACTCACTCACTCACTCACTCACTCACTCACTCACTCACTCACTCACTCACTCACTCACTCACTCACTCACTCACTCACTCACTCACTCACTCACTCACTCACTCACTCACTCACTCACTCACTCACTCACTCACTCACTCACTCACTCACTCACTCACTCACTCAATCAATCAATCAATCAATCACTCAATCACTCACTCACTCACTCACTCACTCACTCACTCACTCACTCACTCACGTGGGTATACGGTCACATTAATCATTGCTTTATCCGGTTTATACCGTATGATATTATTTCTAAGATATAATTGTAATGATGTAGCAATATAACGATTAAATGTCGTTCCCTGTTATATCAATGTCAGGGATCACTTCCGATTCAGCTTACTGAATATCTACTTGTGATGATACAGATTAATCGTTTTGTCGATTTCCCTGGTGTAATATTAGTAGATATGGCCGGGTATAATGACCGGTGTGGGATGATACAGTAGGTGAATTGTCAGGTATACTGCCGTGCAAAGCAAAGGGGTGGCATCTGCTTACTTTACAAAGTGTCTTTCCCAGCAAAGATAAAACATTTGTATAAAATTGATACAATGTTGGCCGACGTTGTATAAATATTATACAAATGTTTCGTGTTTGCTGGGTTTGCAATGAACCAGACAATCAGGATGTCAGACCATGGCAAAATGAGAATCACTCGGATGCACATCTCCGCTGAGACGTACATGTACTTGATTAGTGATGGCTTTACTTGATTAGTGATGGCTTTATACAGACTCCATATTAAATAATTAATCTTAGTTTCAAAATCATGTGTAGTTAAACGCCAGTTCGGCCCCATTACTTAAATGAAAATGAGTCATTATAAGACACTGACCATCTCAATGTGTGTTACGTTTTGAAAGTGGTAGAATATTTGTCACGGGATCAGCTAATCACGCCTTACCTACCATAAAGGGGTATAATAATACCCAGCAGACACAAGACGTTGAATAAATGTTGGATTAACTTCGTAACGTCGTAGACGGTGGACCAACGTTAAACCAACATTTATTCAACGTCTTGTGTCTATTGGGTAGAGTCTACAAAAGTGATCACGGCCAATGATTGAGTGATATCGCCCCCTGTTGTTGATCACGAAAGAGTTCTCCGCCGACACTGCTTTCTAAGATAACATGTTAAAGATCGACTCACTCTCAAGTTTCTTAAATACTCCTTTCTGTAAGGATTCAATAATAAATACTTCAACTTGAACGCAGGGCGGTGACCCCGGTGTGGTGGTTAAGGCTGCCTGGCTGTAAAGTCTGAGCTGCGGGTTCGTCACCGCTCTAGCAATCAGGTCGCAAAAAGGGGGTCCTCTCCGCTCACTGGTAAAGATTCAGTATAGTGATAAGCATCAGTGACCGAGAAGCAGCGTGCTCGGCTCCAAGCTTCGAATTTCGAAGTTTGTGTCTGAAGGACAGTGTCATCTGATTCATATACCTCACCATTCAAAGGAGGCTCTCATGGCCCAGGTTAGCCTATAACCCCATGCATTCATACTCTAAAACACCCCCCAAAAATGTGGTAATTAAATGGCTATTTTTAAAGGCTCATTTATTCTGTCACTATGTATGTCTCGTACTCTGTATGGCATTCTGTATGTTGGCTGTACGAATATATTTCTATAGGAAGTCCTTATTCCTTATTTTTTTCATATTTTGATGCTCTACATTTAAATAGACCTGACGTGACAATTATACTAGGCCTATTTACTGCTGTCTACTCTCATTTAGAAAGGACACCTAATCCCAAATATAAATTGTGGAAAACATTCACTATAATATAATCCACTATAATATAATATACTAATATAATAATATAATGACTTTCATAGCGCCAGTATCTCTCAACAATATTGAGGCTCAGTGACGCTGTTGGAAATCGGTATTCCGTGGGGGGGGGGGGGGGGGTCAATAGTTGTAAAAGGAGTTCATTATATGACGGTCGGTGAATGCTCAGATTAAGGTGTAAAAAGTCTGTAAAAAGATGTGTTTTTATTTTTTGCCGGAAGATAGTGACTGATTTTGCTTCACGTATCACAAGAGGCAATTTATTCCACAAACGCGGTGCAACAACCACGAATGATGAATGGCCGTAATTTCTTTTTGACAGCGGTCCAAGATGTAATAACTTCATAGTTTCGGTGTTTGCTGGCGATTCTCGAAATGCAATAAATGGGATTGCCCATGGATAGTGCTTTATAGATGAGAAGGTTCAGTTTAAATTTAATACGTGATGTGGCAACCAATGTAGTGACTTGAGCAGGGGCCTAGACTCTGAAAGCCTACTTGACCAGGTCACCACTCGGGCAAGGCAATTCTGTACACGCTGGGAACTTGTTTTATATTTTTCGGAACAACCGAACAGCAAAGAATTACAGTAGTCAAGGCGACTGCTCACTAGAGCATCGGATAGAGAAATCACAGTAGATTTATTCAGATGAATTCCAACGCGTCCAAGATCGCGAATATGGTAGAAATATACAAATATTCGCGATATGTTTTTTTAATGAAAAAGCTGGATCAAAATCCACACCCAGGTTATGCATGGTATCTATTTCGGCAAAATTCTGTTTGAGAAGCTCAACTGGGAAAATATGGGTGACTTTCTTACGTTCAGTTGAAATTCCAATGATCATAAATTCTGTCTTACTAAGATTTAATTTCGGCATGTTTTGGTCCATCCAGACCTGAATTGCCAGCATACAATTTTGTACAACAAATAACGACTATGTTATATCTTCTGCAACAAAAGATGCGTAGATTTGTGTGTCATCAGCATAAAGGTGATGCTTCAGACCAATATCTGTTATAATTTAACTTAGAGTAGTAGTATACAATTGTAAAAAGAAAAGTTGTAATTATGACCGTAGATATAGGCCTACATGTTTTTTGAAAGAATTTCAGCTAACCAGGGACAAATCATGGTTTCTATGAAGCTCTAATTAAATTTCCAACTACGTTATGGCAGCCCACCCTGGTATAGAGAATAACAATATCGTCTGTCACACCAGTGTTCGAGTTTGTCACTCAAGCCGTTGAATCAATGTTGGCTTAACGTTGGTCCACCGTTCACGACATTAAACCAACATTAAACCAACATTGATTCAACGTCTTGTGTTTGGTTCTCGGCACTCAGGTTTTGAAGAGAAACATGAATGTTTCTTCCCAGTCCCCTCGTAAAGATTCAATATTACGGAGTGCGTTCGTAACCAGTATATAGCCTGCTCTGCTTCAGATCGCCAATGTTTGAATTTCGAATACTGTGTCTCATCTAGAGGGCAGTGTCATCAGATTCATTAATCAATTCAATTCAATCAATCAATTCGGTAACTTCTATAGCGCCTAAATCGTCGGAGATACAAGCTCTGATGCGCAGAATCCAAATCTAAATCAGCTCAATGTCGAGAGTCAAAGCTTAAGTCGTCAACTTGGCGTCTGATCTCCGAAGGACTAAGAGGGGGGGGGGCTGAATCGAAAAGAAAAGTTTCCAGTTTTTACTCCTCGACCAATTGGTCTCGAAGGGGTATTGTCGTCCCCTTCGTGCGCCGCCGCCGTCTCCGTCGCCGCCGCCGCTCGCACTCTTTTGGCTACTACACCAACACGGTGCAACAGATTGAATTCATAATTCATACAAACATTCAACTTCAGCTTTTTTTACAGAATTCCCTCGAAACCTGGTATATATATAGGTTTTCGGTGTCTTCGAGTCTATTAGTATTGTCCGCTTTCATGCGAGACTGAAAACGAGGCTGCGGCGGCCATTTTGGTTTTATCAATTTTAATAAATCGTTCTTATTTTCAATTAATTGCCTTGAAACCTGGCATATATAGAGTCACTGCATCAGCCGAGAGGTATTCTTTTTAAATAAGGTGTTAGCTGCAACTGTAAAAACCCTTGACCCCCATTTTGTTCTCACTATTATGTATTTATTATGTGGCCCTATAGACAAACATGGCCTAATGCCTCATTCACTCATATTACTATGGCCAGTTCTCGCTGCGCTTAAAGGGACTGGCCCATGCTAAAATCATAAAAAAATCGATGAATTTATTTTGGCTTCTTATTATGACCATATGATGTAAACATGTCCATAGACTAGAACTGCAAAAGTTTTTTAATTTTCCTGCTGTGCATTCACCAGTTAGACTAGATATAGAGACGAAATTCCCGTATTTCTAATTTTTGACATGGTTGTCAATAATTAGAAATCAGGAATTTCGACTCTATATCTAGCCTAACTGGTGAATGCGCAGCTCAAAAATTAAAAACTTTTGCAGTTCTAGTCTATACTATGGACATATATGGGCATATTAAGAAGCCAGAATAAAATCACCGATTTTTTCATGATTTTAGCTTGGACCAGTCCCTTTAAAAGAGGTGGGTCGCTGAGCACAGGTTGTAGGGCCGACCGTGGGCATCGCTCTGGGGAGGGGGGTCCTTCAGAAGTAGATATTATGAATCAGTGAACCGAAATGACTTACCTGCTTTACCTAGC
This sequence comes from Flabesymbios commensalis, assembly GCA_964017125.1. Taxonomy (NCBI): domain Eukaryota; kingdom Metazoa; phylum Annelida; class Polychaeta; order Terebellida; family Flabelligeridae; genus Flabesymbios; species Flabesymbios commensalis. Next base: position 55,487,039 of record OZ024903.1, read on the forward strand.
CTACGTAGATGACAGTAAGATGTGAGGGGAGGTTTAGTAGTCCTAAGCTTCAGCTTACATCCACGTCTAGTAACATGAATGATTAATGGGTCTGGTAATGCTCACCTGTATGCTATTAGTATGCCATACTGATCCCTTAACGAATTACTACTTTAGTATTTCCGTCTTCATATTCCTCTCATCTTCCCGTATGTTGTTTAACAAAGGAGTTATGGCATTTTCCCACCACAAATCATATCCTGATTTCTAATCGGCGATTACACGTAATATTTCGTCACTCAAAATGTTCAGCAAAATAGGTTTAGTATCAATAGAATCATTCTGAATGAAGTGTTCCAGTCAGACTTCGTTATTAACCATGCAGTGTATGTGGAATGTCAATGCAGATGTAGTATTTCATAATCACAACTTCATGCAGTCCTTGTTATCTGGTTCAGGTATAGGCATATGACATTTGTGACGTGGCGCACCGTGTCGATCCTTGTTGCCGGTCTATCCCGGAATGATCCAGTATGACAATGGACAGGTGAACCACAGCAGCAGCAGCAGCACTCCCTAACTTCCGTCCACGCGCGCATCTCACACGCTGCCACAGTACTACTGAAATGACGGACTATCGTTTCATGTTATACCCGGCACACGCTAGGCGTTGACACAATGTTGTTTTACTGTTGATCCACCGTCTACGACGGTTGACCAACAGTAAAACAACATTGGGTCAATGTATTGTGTTTTCTGGGATGACATAAAGCGATAGTCCGGCTTTGCAATGTGTGTTGTGGTGGCAAAAATATCCATCTAGGCATACAATCGTATTTTGTCATTTGGGTATTGCATTATTTAGAAACCCTCAAAATGCTCAGTTAAAACGCTGTCACTGCTATTTCAGAATGTGTGACAAGCTACAGATTTGTTTATTTTGACATAGACTCTTCTAGGTTTCACAAAAACTTTATAATTGCACTAATAAGCCATTTCTGCTATGATTTACTGTGGTATATGTCAGCACAATCTGACACGACAAGACCAGTACTGCACTGCAAAGACTAAAGGTGGTTAATACTCACTTGAATAGCAATAAGTTACTACCTTTTGACTTGAACCCATTATAGAGGAGCAAAACCAGAAGCCCTTACCGCTTTTTGAGTTTGTAGGGGAGTCCACTCAGAGTAATATGTGATGGTTGTGGACCGTGATGTGGCCGGCTCATCAGGAATTATCCGAATAGACACGCACCAACTCATTATCTGCCGACTTAATCAAAGGTCAAGACATCCGGCCCTGCCAAGGTCGAGGTCGTGATGTATACATGGACAAAGATGTATGATTAAATAGATGATCATAGACGAAACAGCCACGCATGGGGCCGGACCTGTTTTTTTAATGACGATATACCACAGGTTATTCGACTATAATATTAATTTACATTAGCTGATAGCATAGTATAGCTTTTTTTTGTAAATTAACCAAGCAAATATTTTCAATGTGTAACGATATGACATCTTACCCGTTAGGCAAATTCACTTGTTATTTTTTTCAAAGATTTGTATCTGCTCCAATCACAACTATAGGAACATAAATATACTAAACTTCCTCGACTTTAAAAGCCAACGATAATGCTGTGCAGTTTTATATTTTACAGTATTTTGTCAGAGTAACGTCACGATATACTTACTACCTATAAGTGAAGGCAGCTTGGAAAAGTCCGTAACGAATACCGCTAGATTTATTGCTTTTAATCACCAAACTTTGGAATAATACTTGCCATGATAATAATAATAGCTTAACAAACTAGAAGGAACATTTAAAATGTTTATATAATATTTAGTATAATGAACAGGTACTGATATTGCTCCGCAATGTATAGATTGATGCCTTACTGCAGGTGGTTTTGTGTAAACAGCCATTAAGATCTTTACACGTCTGAATATGACGTCTGTGGACGTCAGACTCTGGCGTATAAAGACGTTTCCGGCACTGAAAGAATAAAAATATTTATAAAGGCCTTAGTCCCATAACGTATTCAAATGAATCAGAAAAAGCTGAGACTAAGACATTTATGATGATTTTGAATTGAATAAACCCTTAGGTCTCCATGGTTTATACAACAAATATTTTAAGATTCAAGAGTTAAGACAATAATGTTATGTTACCTCATCGGAGAATCACCCTCTCAGACAAAATACAAGTAGGTTAGTTCTAAAGAGAATGGGAAATATATTATTTTGAGGTCCAACAAAAGGTGTCGTTTGTCGTATTTTCTGGTGTCATTTTACATTTACCGCAAATCAACTAGTGGTCATTAACGATACAGTTTTTGTAACTAAGCCCATTTTTGCCTCTTCATAATAATCACACCATACCAGATACATTTAAGAGATATAACTGAAAAAAATGAGAGAAATATTCTAAATATTACTTTAAATTTGGTGTAATACTAGCTTATTTGAAAGAGATTTTCTCCGAAATAAAAACTTAAAAGTACGCCTACGTGTATACCTTTTCAATTTAATATGACAAATTATACCAATGATGATTCCAAAATCAGATCGCGTGGTGGCTTTCAATTAGGTATTTCCGCATCCTGAATAAGGTTTCAACTATTTGATAAAAACAATCAAGGTTGTCCGAGATATAGGTCACGTAAAATCAAAATGAATGTACAGATACTATATAGTACCCCAAATAGTCAGGTTACCCGTCGGATTTTAATCTTAACATTTATAAGAGGTTTTTATTAAAGATGGTCCAATTTTTTTTTAGCTAAATATTTATTATTTAACCATGATTACATTTTTTTCTGAATGTTTTTATGTATTTTCACAGGTTTATGTGTCGAAATACATAATTTTACTCGGATTCACGTTAACCGTGGTGAATGATCATAATTAATTTAGCCGATTTTTCGGTCAATTCTTAGCCAGTTTTTTATGAGCTTTTGATTTCAAGGCCTAGTTGAGTATTCAGATATATTTATACAATTTTACATATCATCTCTTTGGATATGAAAAGACGTGTCTGCCACTTCACAAAGTGGCAGATACACACGTTAATATCCAAGGAGACGATATACATGTAATGCGGAAACTAAGACAATGGGGCCGTCATTTAGCCATGGGGGAGATCGCCGTCAATATTGAAAGGGATAATATATGCTAAAATATGGTAAGGCCTAGTTTCGTTCTGGGCTAGTGAAACTTACAGATGAATTTGCAACCCCGGATCGGGGTTAGTTCGGACAAATAAAAATAAATTCTGTAACATATTATATGATCAAATTAGGAAAATAATATTTTTGCCCAGAAATTTTCTACCACTTATGCTATTTTTAGCATACATATTATTCTCAAATTGAAAAGAAAGTAGAGACATAAAAAACATTTTGATGTATTATTTTTAACTGTTCCGACAAACCCCATGCTTGGTATACCTGACAGTGTTAGAGATCAGAGAGGTTGTTAACAACATTACCAGGGAGGCTGTTAGCAACAGTGCGGTTGAGACAAGGGAGGCTATCAAAAACAGGAGCAACAATTCTGGGTACAGAAGACTGTTACCAACAGCAGAAACAGGGCTGGAGGGGCCAGAGAGGCTGGTAACAACAAGAGAAACAGCATGTGAGGGACCAGAGAGGCTGTTAACAACAGGAGCAACAGCATTGTAGGGGCCATAAAGGCTGATAACAACAGTAGAAGCCGAGCTGGAGGGGCCAGATGGGCTGTTAACCACAGGAGCAACAGTATTGGAGGGTCACGGAGGCTGCTAACAACAGGGGCAACAGCATTTGAGGGGCCAGGGAGGCTGTTAGCAACAGGAGAAACAGTGCGGTTGAGGCAAGGGAGGCTGTTAAAACAGGAGCAACAGTATTCGAGCGGCCTTGAAGGCTGATAACAACAGTAGAAGCAGGGCTGGAGGGGGCCAGAGAGGCTGTTAACAACAGGAGCAACGGTATTGGAGGGTCACGGAGGCTGTAAAACAACAGGGGCAACAGCATTTGAGGGGCTAGAGGGCTGTTGACAGCAGGAGCAACAGCATTAGATGGGGCCATGAAGGCTGTTAACAGCAGGAGCAACGGTGCTTGAGGGGTCAGGGAAACTGTTAAAAAACAGGATAAAAGGTGCTGGAGGGGCAATAGAGGCTGTTAACAACAGGAGCAACAGTATTAGCGTGGACATGGGGATTGTTATTTTATTTCTCTCTTTAATGGAAAGCCAAATGAAGCTCTTGACGCACTCCGCTATATGCGATTTTGTGAACAAGTAAGCTGTCAGGCTGTACATGGTCAGCCTCAAGATTGGAAAGGCTGTGCAAGCAGACTTGTGCCAGAATAATTTAAATGGGGCTGAAATATTAAGGATCCAGACTTCTCTGTCACATGCACCCATAAAATTAATGGGGATAATCAGGTGTAATTGCAAAGCTGGCTGCAATACTGGCAGGTGCACATGTAAGAAACATGGCCTACAATGTTCATATGCATGTGGAGAATGTAAAGTTTGAATTCGGCTTCTCCTCTAAATAGAGATAACGACTCTGATAAAGAGTCTGAAGAAGAATAAATTGTGTTTTTATTTTTTTATTACTATTGAAAAATGTTGATATCAATTTTAAATAAATGATTATTTTATAAGTTTTGTCAGAAGTTATTTTATTTATTTAAAACATCTGGAAAAAATACTAATCATATCAAATGTTGAAAAACGGTTTTGCGTATAAAACACGACCATTTTAAAAACCGCCAGATAACACATATATCCCGTTAAAAAAATGTTGTATTTTTTTGTAGTTATCCTGAAAATAGCCAGAAAATAATTGGACTAAAAGATCTGTATATAAGCCTAAATTTAAGTATTTATAATCGGAGAAAATCCCTTTCAAATAAGTTAGCATTACACCAAATTTTAATTCAAATATAAAACATTTTTTCTCATTTCTTCTTATTTATATCTCTTAAATGTATGTGGCATGGTGTGATTACTATGAAGAGTCGAAAAGTAGGTTTAGTTACCAAAAGTGTGTCTTCAATGACGCTTACTTGATTTGCGGTAAATGTAAAATGACACCAGAAAATACGAAAAACGACACCTTTCTTTGTACCTCAAAAAAAATATATTTCCCATTCATCAATCGGAGTAAAGTTTTGATATGTCATTCTAGGGATACTAATGAGATGTTTTGCAGTGACAAACCTTCTGTTGCAATTATTTTGAGGTTATCCGAAAAATGGCCACAAAATGACTGGACTAAGTGTCAATGTAATAAAATAAAGGAATAACAAACAGTTCTCTGTGATATAAACAATGTCGATCCCATTTATAAAATGTCTCGCACATTTCATTGAAATGTTAAAGATTTTATGAGTATCTACGTAAAAGTGTATACACACAGTATGTAGGTTATAAGAGATAGCATTGTCAGATTATGACATTCATAATCCTCGCAGATTTCCTAGCATTGTTCGCCTGATGTAGATCTATTTAAATGTGAATATTTTCTACATAACCCCACAGCAAGTCGCATTATTCTTAGGTAAATGGTGGACACTGAGCAAGCTCAAATCGTTTACTAAAAGGAATCAGACGAATATCAGACATTATTTTCCACATTATTACTCGGTGCACGCACGTGCTCCACACTACGTGTTCAACGCCGCAGACGATGGACCAATGTTAAACCAACATTGATACAACGTCTTGTGTCTGTTGGGTACCAATGGAATCTTAGCTAGATTTCATATAAGTTGACGCTCTCAAGTTTTCTTTGTAGAAGCTTTATATGAGTGCTGCTGGCACAATTTATAGAGACAAATGGGATGTTTTTTGTAATGATAAATTACTTAGACAATGCAGAGAATAAATTATTGGTGGAGCAATTCCAACTTCAACAAAAGTATAATATATCACACATGAAAATACTATGCGAAAGATTGCCATCTTCATCACTAGTATAATCACTACCGCATTTAAAGCTATCCTTATTCCTTACAGCGCGGGGATCGACTTTAGACGTCAGAATCTGACGTCTGTAGAATCTGACGTCTAAAGTCGATACCCGCACTGTAAGAGTAACAATATTAATAATGACCGTAGACCAATAACATAAGTATTCAAATGAAACGGAAAAAGCTAACTAGGACATTTATAATGATTTCAAATTGAACTTTGGATCTAAGAAATTCAGCGCTTTAAAGGCAAACGTGGATCGATAACAAATGTTTGATTGACATAAAGCGGTCCGTGTGGTCTGCTGGCACAGTATAATATAAGTGACCGCTCAGTGTCCATCCGTTAAATGTCTCTTCTGGATACTAGTTTATGAAGCCGCCTAATGGCAGATTGCGTGTGTATAAGATTTATTGCCTCGGGGATCATTGTGAAGGCATGGCACGAGAAGTTTATCCATTGCATGATTGCTGTTAGGCCACCATGTACGATGCTGGCCCAATATCAGGCATAGAATGAATCAGAGTCTCGTGTTTGCTGGGTATAGACCTACCCATTGACGCAGCTCTGATTCAACGCTCAAATCAAACGTTCTCTCAGGATAGCATCACCCTTTCTCTATAACTTAATTATACTATAATATAGTATAATATTTCACGGTACAGTTGGTCTTTGGGAAGTCGGGATCATTATCTCATTTGTAAATTGGTTGCTCACCTTGTTTTTGTTCGCCGCCAGATTTTACTCATGTTTTCCAAAACCTGTCTGCAACTGAACGGCGACTTTTTTCGTTAGCTTGTCTCTAACTACTCTGTGATTGGTCTTCTTACTCGCCAAGAATTTGTCAGCATTGCTTCCACGTCACATCTTTTAACAATTAAGTCCATGACGACTGCTCACGTAATATATAAAGACCACATAGCAATAGCTTATCTGTCTGTCAGCGATGAATTAAAGACTCTACGTCGGCAGCCGTGCGCCTCTTAAGCGAACATACATTTTGTCAAAATCATACAAGCCAACGCGAAGGAGTCGTCTGATTTGCTATGCGGCCGTTGAAAGGTAGCATATATGGCGTCCCACAGTTGTTAATTAGTCGTTATTAATAATAATAATAATAATAATATCTTTATTTCAAGAGGGTAAACCCAATGAGCATTCACCCATCTTCCTTGGGGCCCTCAAAACATTATATATACAAAATACATTATATATACAAAATACATGAAATGAATATAAACAGAAAAAAATAATTTATAGTATGTAGAGACAAACATGATGAGCGAAGTACAATAAAATAATAAATTTACTATAGTTCTTGACTATATACGTTAAAGGTAGTTAGCTTAGATATATATATATATATATATTATTGGCATGTTTAGTTTGGATGTAATCAAAAAGTAAAGGTTAAAGGTAGTTAGCTTAGATATATATATATGACCAAATTCGTTCAATATTTGGGCAAATTCGGCCAGCATATTGCTTAAAAACGCTCAAAAATTCCGTCACAGTTGCCGAGCAGTCGTTCCATATGGTGAGATACTGGCTTAACTTGCTGCCACCTGGCTGTATCTAAATGCTACTATGACGCAATACCACCCACTAAAGAGAAGTTGCAGGTGGTAAAACACCAATATGTGTCATTGGCTGATATAAGCTACTTTGTCCAAAATAATTAAAAAAATATGTTTAGTCTGACAAATTTGCAGCTCTTAATTTTTTTTTTATCAAGACAACAATACTTTTATTATTTATTATTTACATTTTTTTCAATAATGGACCTTTTAACAACGAAGCACACGATAAAAAAACATAATACTAGGTGTTCATAATATCTAGCTTAATTATTGACTTTATGAGTATCTATGTATAAATGTACATACACATTATGTATGGTATACGCGATAGACAATTGTCATTCATAGCCATTAAGGGCGATTCATCTAAAATATGGTGAGTACCATGTGGTTTATAGCAGGTAGATGGAGTACTGAGGTGACCGTCAATCGTCAGCACCACAGCCACCTGAAGCCTCTCATTAACCCTCTGTTAGCTGATCACGACTAATGTCGTTTTTAATCTGTTTTATTAGTCTATCAAATCACTGCTATTGGGAATGAAATGGGTGTCTAAACATCAATATTTGCAAATGTTTGCTCTGAAATTAGACAAATATGGGTAATTTTCAGCCACTTGAAGTTGTGGCTCGCGGCAGCGAGACACAACTCCAAGTGGGTGAAAATTTTAATAATAGTCTCAGCAGGAAACGGGTTAATTAATCCCACTGAACAGAGAACATCAAAAGACACGTCTAATCACCTCCAGATCAGCTGTACATGCAGCTAGGAGTACCGCAACTATTATGTCACGCTAAATATTAGGACGCTTTTCAAGGTGTATTGTAAGTCATCATCAAATTAAAGGGACTGGCCCAGGCTAAAATCATCAAAAAATCGGTGATTTTATTTTGGCAGTTCTAGTCTATGGACATGTTTGAATCATATGGTCATATTAGGAAGCCAAAATAAAATCACCGATTTTTTTATCATTTTAGCCTGGGCCAGTCCCTTTAAGATAACCATCGAGAATTATGTCACCCCAGAATCTAATTTTTATGCTCTACGAATGCCCCAAGAAAACCCCTCATCGCAGGGCTGACGTACGATAAGAACTATGTGTGATGCTCCCAGATTTCATCCTAGGAACTACGTACGGTGTTCGCGAATTTCACGGCGCTCGTTTCATTCATTACAACCTTATTACGAAGTTGGTAATGTTACCGATTAGCTCATTAGTTCACGATTAGTAACCTGACAGATACATACATGTATATTATCAGCTGCGGTCCCAATAATGCTTTGAGGGGAGGTTGAGGGCTACACCGAGATTCTATGCAAGATGCGAGATTCCGTCACATCTTTGGGAATAGATGATTCCGGAATATCAATGTTTCACTGTAACTGAAAATATTATGTGATTTGCTTCTGACAATGGCTGTAGAGCTGTTACGTTTTTCGTATGGATGCTACACGAATGATAAGAACGCAAAAAACTCTAGGAACATAAAATTCTTACAGCGTTCGTACATACGCTGTAAGAACTCCACAAGAACAACTTGATGTGTCAATCCGACATGCTTATATTACGGTCATCGTAGGAATAATTATGCTAATTTTGTGATATGTAATTCCATTTGAACCTCGTACGTAGTTCTTATGGTGTTCCTTATGCGATCGTACATACGATGGGGCGTTTTCTTGAGACGTTCGTGGATATCTTGGACATGTCCAAAACCTGGCTCTGAACTTAAGAAAATGATGTAAAAACATGTATTGTGTTCTTCCAACCACCTTGAGAAAGCCGCCTAAAAATGTATCTGCTCTACATTTCTTTCTTCGCTCAATTATTTTTCTATTTCTTTATATTTTGCTCCCGTAATTCCTATATCTCTTATTACTACTCACATGCTTCTTTCATTTTTTTCATTCTGTTCGTATTCGTTGTATTCTGTATCCATTCATTCCTTCATACATTATGTTATTCCTTCCCGCATTCTGTTAAGTCATCTCTGATCATACATAATTTATCATTCTTATCGTTTGGGTTTTCCATCATTGGCTCTTTCAATTTTTTCTCCCTTCTTTCATCTTCCATTTGTTTTCTCTATTGGTTAACTCCTCCCTTCATGCTTACGTTTCTTCAGTCTTTTCTTTAATAATATTAAAGAATGTCACCGCAAAAAATTATCAGCATGTACTTAAAAATAATGCTGATTTTTATGCCTGACTTCACATTAGCTAAGAACATGAAGAAAGGATAGTCCCATTTTACGGTATTTCTGTTTACACTATGCATAATGTATGAATTTTAAATCGAGTCTCAGTTTCTGAATTGACCGGTAATCAGAATCAGTTTGATTAATTTGATTAAAAATCAGAAACATTTGATTAATTTTCACATTATATATTGAATTTATTTAGACGCTTTTGTTCAAAATTGTGCCAAAACTTCGAATTTCAATAACATAATAGTCTTCCTTTTTTTATGAAAAATCCCAAATTTCGCAATTTTCAAATATGTTCAAATCATCTTTACTTTTACCATAAAAATCAATTAATATCTCACTATATTTCAAAAAACTCCCCATGTTATATATATCTAAAATACATATAGATATAACAAAACCGATTGAATATGATGTAATTACCTTTACCCCCTCCCCTTTTTCAGAAAAAATGCCTTAAATTGCAATACACAAATGTTAAGCATCTTTACACTTTTGAAAACGAAACAGAAATGCTTACAAAATCAGGATTACGTGAGCAGAAGTTTTCATATCGTTGGCTTGGCATTAAAGGGCCACAATTGCTACTTTGTGAAGTGGCAGATACGAGCCTTACATACCAAGGAAACGATATAATATATGTACCCCTCAGCCGTTTTTCTTTCCTGTCGGTCTGATTTTATGCTGTGTTAATAGTGATTCCCATGCGTGCCTTGGGAGTCATTGATTTTTGATGCCAGTAATGCAGAATAGGCCAGATCGTGGAAAAGCCAGTTGATCATTGAACATAACAACACACATGCCTGATGTTTATAAGCTAATACATATTTATTTCGATTTATGTCTTGGCACGTAAACTACAACTTCCAGTGGATGAATATGACAAATGTTTGTTAATTTCACAAGATGACTTTTTCTTTTTTTTACTGATTAAATAGAAATTACATGTACAGTATACATACTCTTTTTAAAAACCTTAATTTCAAGATCCAACGGAATGTCTAGAAAAGAATAATATATAATACAGGTTCGATCAACATTTCAACGGCTCTCGTGCACATGTGTGTTTTTTTAAATATTGATATGTAAAGGTTTAATGTCTGTTACATCCGTCCTTCAATTAGATGGAGTGACAAAATAGGATGAACGTATACTGCTAACGAAGATGACGTACTAGAATGCACTTGTCGCTTTATAAGGACGTGACTCGAACAAGACTGACTGAATGAATGAATGAATAAATGAATAAATGAATGAATGAATGAATGAATGAATGAATAAATGAATGAATGAATGAATGAATGAATGAATGAATGAATTAATGAATTAATGAATTAATGAATTAATGAATTAATGAAAAAATGACTGAATGACTGAATGAATAAATAAATGAATGAACGAATGAATGAATGAATGAATAAATGAATGAATGAATGATGAATGAATAAATGAATGAATGAATGAATGAATGAATGAATAAATGAATGAATGAATGAATGAATGAACGAATGATGAATAAATGAATGAATGAATGAATGAATGAATGAATGAATGAATGAATGAATGAATGAATGAATGAATGAATGAATGAATAAATGAATGAATGAATGAATGAATGAATGAATGGATGAATGAATGAATGAATGAATGAATGGATGAATGAATGAATGAATGAATGAATGAATGAATGAATGAATGAATGAATGCATGAATTAATGAATTATTGAAAAAATGACTGAATGA